>PVHX01005628.1:0-110087 GCA_004024805.1 Geosciurus inauris | reverse complement strand
ATATATATATATTTACTGTTCATTGAAAGTTCATATAAAGATGTTTAATATGAAGAATGTAATCTGCTTATAATTTTGTGCAAAGTTAGAAAAATTATGATTGTAACAATTTTTTTTCTATTTGCCTCAACAGATGTTTTCAGTGAATAGTGTGTACAGCTTCTGAAAATTTGTTTTTTTCTGTTATGTATTAAAATTCAACTTTTGAGAAAAATAAAAAATAAAAATAAAAAATTTTAAAAAATTAAAATAAAAATAAAAGAGAGATGAGTAGACCCTGCTGCCTTCTGTGAATTACTAACTTATAGAAACTAAGAGTATTCATAAACTATTATTATTTGTAAAGCCACTATGATTATGATGTAGCATTAGATAACTTATATATAGGAGGTACATATTATATCCAATCATTTTTTGCAACTCTTATTGCTAGGCGTTCTTGGAAACATTTGAAAATTGGCTACATAACACAAACAATGTAGACCTTTTGTACCACTTATGTTTGGAAAATAATATAAATTTTTAAACATTGCAGATATTTTTCTACCTCTTTAAGGACTAATTTTCAAGAAATTTTGGCAACCTAGGGGCTGAAATACATGTATTAAAATTTATCCTTAGCTCTTTCTCTGAAGATGGAATAAAATATGCCCCACTCTGTATCTAATAGCAATAAGTACTCTTGAACTTATTAATAGGGAATGAAGAAAGAGAAAGCCATCTTGGTGTAAGGAGTGAAGAAATGAGACAAAGAGTAGTAAGTGGGAAAGAGGAGAATAAGAAGGAGGGAAAAATGTGGAAGAGGGAAAGGAGAGAAGGAAAGAAAATAGAGACTTGGTATGCTTCAAGATGATTTTTCTAGAGGAAAACACTTGAAGTTACTTAATACATCAATATTGTGTTTTTATTGCTTGAAATTTGGAGATATTTTACTAGGGTCCAAAGCTTTGCAATAGTCAAATGTTCAGTTAGTTGATTATTTAGCAAGTAGCTACAATAACCTACCAGCAAGAAAAATATTTCTAAGACTGAGTGCTATCGCCTCATAGACCTTGAAATATCTAGATTGACAGAATTAATCCAAGAGTAAAGTTTGCCTTAAAGATGGAAGGCTACTATCCCTAATTTAACAGTAAAAATCATTCTAGCTAATAACAAATAAGCAAATGCTGTGGGCAATGTAGTTTTTATTAATGGAATTAGACTGGTTACACAACAAACAACATTTATGGAAAATAAATACACTGAAGTTTGATTTCTCTCAATTCTAATGGAAATTCAAGAATAGAGTTTTCCAGCAACATGTCTGTCTTTCCTTGAAACAATTTAGATTTGTTTTAGAGGAAAGGTCTGCAATCAGATTCCCAGACTGAACTCTCAGCTCTATTACTCACCAGCTGAGTGACATTAGTCAAGTTACTGATCTCCAGGGACTTCAAATTGACCTGTAAAATTGAGAGAATAAGAGAACCCACACAACAAGTTTGTTTAGAGCATTTAACAAGTGACTATGTGTAATGCACTTAAAAAATGCCCAGAACAAAATAAGCATTCAATAATGTTAGCTCCTATCATTAAAAATTATTATTACTATTTTTAAATCAATCTTCTACTTTTAGCTGATCATCCTTTGATTTGAAGATTTCTGGCCATAGTTATTTGATATACAACTTTCTTTTGTAGAAAGAAAAAACTGCTTTTCTAGATATCATAAATTATGTTTCTAAAAAATAATGAAATGATTATGGAGTAAACAACAAAAATAAACTTAGGGTCCTAAGGTAAGGGATCACTTGGAATACTCAATTACATTTAAAAACCTAAATATAATTATGATTTAGAGGAAAAGCAATTATGTAACATACATTAAGGTAAAATAAGAGTCTTCTTTTCTTTAAGAAATCTCTCAAAATTATAGGCCTAATTGACTAAGTGGAAGTTACAGATGCCAGAAAATGTATTTATTCTGGTCACCATCGTCTCCCTTTGGGATCTGCACAATTCCACATACCATTGGGGAATGAGCTGAACTTGCACATATCCCTTAATTTCTCTGTTAATCATTTTAAGAGGATAAAATGAAGTCAATTTATAAAGTATGCTTGTAGAATAGCATATAATGTTTACATTGAAATGATTTCAATGAAAACCATTCAATTTAATAATAATTAGCTACTTATATTGTGTGTTCCATGAATGTTTCAGAGACAAACAAAAATATTAAAAAACCCTTCTTAAATTAGTATTTCAAACTTTTAGATTTTATTTTGTGCTGAAAGTGAATGAGAGAGATAGATAGAGAGAGAAAGCACTTTTATGTAAAGCACTTCACTAGTACTGGGATTTGAGGGTGTTGATGGGGAGAGTGATAATCTAACATTAAAAATACAAAACCTATCCTTAATAGAACTTATAATTAGTGTGGGAGATAATCATGTAAGACAAAAAATGAGGGGGTGAATGAAGAGGAGGTGGACAAAATTATGAGTTATATATAAAATCACCCAGCTGAAGGGGCTTAAATAAAACATTTAACTAAAGTTTTTCTAGGTAAACTAGAACAGTGAAGTTGTTAAAGCTTTTCTGGATATCATTTCCATTATTTATGTAGTTTAATTTTTGTTATTACAATACTTCCCTCCTTTTTCTTTGAGACAGAGTCTCACTACATTGTTGAGACTGACCTTGAATTTGAGATCCTCTGGCCTTAGTCTCACACATTACTGGGATTTAAGGCATGAACCACAAAATCTGATTTTCCACTTTTAAATTCCAAAATGATTATGGGTAAGTAATTTTTTAAATTTCATACTTAAATTACTATAAATAATATAATCACTGAAAACCAAGAAAAAACATGCAAGTTATATTTCATTGTAGTACTTGTCACTTTTGATAAAATACCAAGCAATATCTGAATTTTGTAACAATATTTTTAAAGATTCACCTTTCTTATTCTTTGGTCTGTAATGTCTTCTTTTGAGGTTTTGCTGTTTTTTTGAAAACACTTTTTTCAAAGCCATAGTACTCAACTGTAAATACAAATGAAAAATTGTATTTTGGTAAAACAGTAAAAGCAAAACATGTAAATATGTTTAATGATCACAAAAGACTATGGCATAAAAACTTACTTTTGTAAATTCAAAGTATTCCTATGAAGATATTAAGCCTTAGCCAAAAATGTCTTGTACTGCCATCTCAGTGAATAGAGGACTAGACATTCAAGGAAAGAACTTGTTGGAGCTGGAGACATTTTACAACTTACATAATTCAGAGGAGACTTTTGTGTCTTTTCCTGTTTTTCTTCATAAACAACACTCCTCAAGCCAAGGAAGAACCTCACATAAACCTTGAGGCATCTCTTCTAATTAGTGTAGTAGATATGGTTGATGCCTGCCCCACTCCTTTCTATCCTACTTCAGAGAGCACCCACTGGATTTCCAATTGCTAGCATGTCCCTTGATTTGTCTGAGAGCTTTTTCTTGCCCATAGACCTTGATTTGACAATTATGTAGCAGGCCGCATGTGCCTGGGAATTAATATACCCTCTCTATGAACTGTGCTCAACGATGTCTAACAGGAGTGGTAGCCTAAATATGTTAGTTTCTATGCCTTGTATTGAAGAACTTTGAGGTGTAGATTTTACACTGGTTCCCAGAGTTGACCAAGGAGACTAGGCTCGTTGCCCATAGCAGTTGGCTTGATAAAGTGCCTTCTATTAATCACTTCCCATTCACTGCATTACATCCCAGTGCCATACTTGCACTTCCTTAGTAGTCTTTTTGCCCTCAGATACATTGTTCTTTTTTTTTTTTTTTTTAATGTTTATTTTTTTGTCGTAGGTGACAGAATATCTTTATTTTTTTATTTTTTTATGTGGTGCTGAGGATTGAACCCAGTGCCTTATGCGTGCTAGGCGAGCACGCTACCACTGCGCCATAATCCCAGCCCCTCAGATACATTGTTGAAGGCTACTAGGACAGTACAAAGATTGACAGTGAACTGGCTGACTTACTTTCATCTCATTTAACCAAAGAGGTAAATGAATTCCTTACAGGAGGCAGAATAGAGAGAAAAACAGCAATGGCTCAGACTGTAGTGATCATAGCAAATGCATACCAGTTTTTTAAACCAAAAACTGTGGACAAGAAAAGGTAGCTTGTTTAACCAATCTTGAAAAGACAACCCAAAGATACTGATCATCATAAGAAATGAGAAAGGGATAAAAAAGTACATTGGACTGGATGAAAATTAAAGTTGCAATTTTGACTAAATTTTTAAAAATCTGAATGAGATCAAAACTGCAGTGTGCTTATAATGGAAAGGTACTGTAAAGCCCTAAGATTTACCCAGATATCAATAAGAGTGGTGAGGAGATTGGATAGTGAGAAAGCAGAACGATTGCATGCTTATCTCTGGCTAATTCAGACTATGAAATAAACTAATTGATAAAACATAGCACCCATTCTTTCTCAGTCTCTCCTTTACCCATGGAAGACATCACCAATCAAACACATCACTAAACTCACAGTGGTGCTCATATTTTTTAACAGGGCTAGGACTGTAGGAGTGCTTGCCTAGCATGCGTGAGTCACTGGGTTCGATCCTCAACACCACATAAATATGACCAAATAAAATAAAGGTATAAAACATACAATAAAAAAAAAAAAAAGAATACTCTTTAACAGCAGGGTTGTTCAGTCACTGTTTTTCACTCAAGGTTGATATATAAATCACAACCATTTCCCAATCCCTAACCCTGCCAAAACAAACCAAAACAACAACAACAACAAACCAAAAAAAAATATATAAATAATAAACAAATAAATTATAAAAATCTAACTTCCTTAGAATCATATTCAAATATTTTTTATCTTTCCCCAACCTGAGTATTTAGTCTTAGTTTCTACCAAAACTGTATACATAAAAAAATTAAGCCATGAAAGCATGTTCAGAAAGCTTCAAATAATTACCGACTCATAATCTCTTAATTTGGAATTATTTTATCATCCTTTGTTTTGGAGGGAGGATTTGATGAGAATTTAATCCACACAAATAAAAAATGCATAATGAGTTTTTTTCTACATATGAATGCTACATTCCAACAATAGTTTGATACACTCCCTCTTCTTCCTTTGCACAGTTATGGGCTTAGTTGGTCAGCATTAACCAGCCATATTTTTCTCAAGTAGGAATTGTTGACCAATAATTGTTCTTCACTGGGCTCTGCAGGAGCAAGTTTGGCTCAGTGGGTACATCTGATTTCTCCTTCCCCCAGCCTATTGTATCCACAGTATCATCTTCTTTGGAACATTGGTTTCCCCATGACACATGCCAGCATCATGGCTGAATGTTATTTTTTTTTAAATTTTTTTCATTTGTTCCAGTTAGTTATACATGATAGTAGAAAACAAAATGTAACAACAATAACAAAAACTGAAACAAGACAAGCATGCCCTCTTTCACCACTTCTATTCAACATCATCCTTGAAACTCTAGCTAGAGCAATTAGACAGGAGAAGGAAGTTAAAGGGATACAAATAGGAAAAGAACTCAAACTATCACTACTTGCTGATAACATGATTCTATATTTAGAAGAGCCAAAAAATTCCACCAGAAAACTTCTAAAGCTCAAAAATGAATTCAGCTAAGTAGCAGGTTATAAAATCAACACCTATAAATCAAACACGTTCCTATACAACAGTGATGAATTTACTGACAGAAATTAGGAAAATTACCCTATTTATAATAGCTTCAAAAAAATAAAATATTTGAGAATCAATCTAACAAAAGAGGTGAAAGACCTCTACAATGAAAACTATAGAACACTAAAGAAAGAAATTGAAGAAGACCTTAGGAGAGGAAAAGACCTCCCGTGCTTCTGGATAGGCAGAATTAATATTGTCAAAATGGCCATACTACCAAAAGCGTTACACAGATGAAATGCAATTATCATTCACTTTTTTATTGGAAAAGTTCTACACAAAATCTTAGGCCAAATTCAAATGCCAAGCAACCTGTATCTACTTCCCCAGATTATTTATTCCACAGAAGTTTCATCAACTTTTTATATTGTTCTATTGAATTCTTTTCATCTTACATTTGTCTGTTTTTCTCGTGCACTGTAGTTTACTAAGGGAAACAATTACATTTTATTCTTTCTTTATCCCATAGTCCCTGGCCAAGCTTTATATATTTTGTCAAATCAAGTTTAATGAAAATGATTTATTTTAGTCATCGGCTGGACTTTCTCAATATCTCCCTTTACGAGATATACTGCTCTACTCTTGTTCTTGTTCTGCATTGTTTGTGTTGTTGCATCCAACCCGCACCTCTCCCCAAGAAGTGTAGTTCAGACAACTCTGCAGAATCAGCAAAGTTTATTGAGGAAATAGGCACACAGGCCAATCGATTGGGGTCAGCTCTCCTTTCCTTCAGAGAGTGACCCTGAAGCGAGGGTTTCAGAGGTTATTATAGGGTGAGTGAGTTACATGACTTGGGAAAGCAGGATCTGGCAAATATTCAACCTATAGTTATTTCCAGTTCAGCTGTGACGGTGTCTCCTATGTCCTCTTTCAGTTCCTGGAACTTTGGGTTACTGGCCAGGGGTGTGGTAGCTTGTGATTTGGCCCCATCTGTAAGAAACAAGCATAGCATTAAATCACAGAAGCACAAAACGTAGGTTAGCAGATACATGTAGGCCTGAGCTAGAGTGACTCCATTTTGAGTTTGGATTTTACAGTGATCCTTGACTTGTTTGAGAAACTATGGTATGAGTTAATCAAAAAGATGTGGCAAGTGAAGACTTAAACTGTATGAAATGAGGAGGGATAGTCAAGATTGAATTAGAACTTAATGTTTCTTCAGCTGGGTCTGTGACTTCGAGAATGCATAGCATACAAACACAGCTAAATTAACTAGATGTAGGAAAACATTTAATGTATTCTGATGAGCAAAGTTATAAATTGTATTGATTTGTTGTTATTTTTTAGATTTATATTAGGTGTAAAAAAATTTAGCTTTTTACAGAATAATTGAGCTCCAAGAATTGCCTGTGTTGATTTTTGTTATCAAATCTGCTCACTCAGTCCTTTATTTTGCTGAATGATTTATCTCTTACTTTTTCTACAGTCTAGGATAAATCAAAACATTTCTCAAAGTTTTAATTTCTTCATATATACAAAGCTATGATAATCCTTACCCTCCAACATACCTGTTCCAAACAGTTGTTGTAGAGATCAAAAGAGAAACTAATATGTATACCTAATATATATATTTATATCTATATAAATATATATATTTATATCTATATATTATATATACATATAATATGTATACATAATATATATATTTATAATATGTATACATAATATATATATTTATATCTATATAAATATATATAGGTATATCTATATATTATATATAGATATAATAGATATATATAGATATATCTATATAATAGATATATTTATATCTATTGATATGAATATATATGCACATACACAAAATTCCAAAAGTATACACTTATATACAAATACATACATATGTATTATATGAAAATATTAAACTTACATAAGAGCATGCTCTATATTATTACTGATTCAATTAAATTTCTATGTCCTAAAAGAAGTTTTATTTAACTGATGATATGATTGATCTATGAAACTTTCAGAGTACTGCACCTGGCCAAAGTGATTGGTGCTGTATACCAAATAAAACATTTCTTAATCACTTAGGTAAAAAGAGTTTTAGAAAACAATTAGAAATGATGCCAAATTGCTTGCTACTAGACAAATATTTTGTGGATCATAAATTCTCTAAGAAGGCTTTAGGCAAACTTCTCTACTAAGAGTAGTTGATGCTTTAATTAGGTGGACACAAAATAAAAAACAAACAAATTTGGTTTTATTTGATTTATCAAATTATGATCTGAAATATTTCTCCCCTTTTGACATCTTTAGAAGAAGGCTTGTACTGGGGGTGTAAGGTAGAAACAGCCCTCCCCTTACCCAGTTTCTGCCCTTCCTTCTCTAAAGCCTATGGCAGTTTCACCTGAGCTTCCCAACCAAGTTAAACCCTTCCTGCCCCAGTTACACCCTAACCTTCAACTCCTAGGAGTGACTTCAGGGTCGTCACAACCAGACCAACAATCCATAGTCTACAACACATTTACTGAGGGCCCTATAAAATCCCATGCTCCGCACCCGCTCTCCCCTTTTTTCCTCTGGAGACATCTACCTGTACTGATCTCTGTAAATAAAGATCTGGTCGCATGAGGTGTACTGTGTGTGGTCCGGCCATAACCCTTACAGAAGGTATAGTGCCTCCAAGGATGGGCAAATCTTCATACTAAAAGAGATTAGAAATCCCAGCTATTCTTCTCTCTATTTTTCCTTTCAAAACATTAAATTGTACGAAAGAAGCCCATTTGCTCTTGCAATTAGTCTGAGTGTTTTTTATGCAATCCATCCAGGGAAAATATATGTGCAGCCCAGACAAGGATAGAGTGAGTGGAATGGGAAGAAGTGAGTTATGTTAGAAATATTAAGGAGATAAAAATCAAGACCACTTGAATAGGATTTGACTTAGAATGTCAAGGGAACTTTGACATGTCTACCTTATACTACAGGAGGGATGATAAGGACCCTTTTTGCCGAGTGGGAAACAAGTGACTTAGTAGGGTTGAGGATAGACCAGCATGGAGAGAGATAAAATTCTTTTCAGTGCTTTTTATTTATATCTAAAGTATCTAAATTGCACTAATGTCAAAGCATTCATATATATTTGAGTTATTCCTTTTTTCTAATATAAACTCTTCTCGAAAGTAAGGGCATCATAGTGTGAAATTAATGTCTTAAGGTATATGGATGAATTTATCACATTTTTATCTTAAATGACAAGAGGACCTGTGAAAAATAAGAAAAAGCTAATAGAGTGGATAGAAGATAGTCACAGAAAAATATCTACATTCTTTTTAATATTGACCAAGAATATTCTAATACAACTGTTAGAATTGAATGATTTTCATATTTCTTGAAGTTGAGCTCATCAGGATGCAAACTTTCTTCATGAATTTCACAGCTTTTCAAGGTGTGTGATTAAAAAGATTTTACTTAAGATTTATTCTCTGGTCTACATACTATAAATTTTCTTATTCACTATGTTCAAACAATCAAGCAGAGCTAGTCATTAGCAAATTAACTGAGTCTTATGAAGTGTGCATTTCACTCTCATGTTTGTGACTTTGAATGAGAACCAATTATGTTCTCACATCTGTCACTCACATCACGAGCTGCAGAGTGTCAAGATTCAAGTGCACACTGCACATATACCTGAGAGCAGAGCCTCAGGATTGAACCCTTCATCTTAACTGAAAGCTGTTGTCCATAACCACTTACATTCATCAGATAATTCCTTTATTCTCGGTATTAGACAAATCATTTGTTCTTTCCAGATATTTTGACAAAGTTATCTAAACAGAGCATTTTTCTTCTTTTCTGAACTCAGATTTTAAAGAATATATTTATTTCTAGGAGCAGGAGAGCTAAGACACTGTAATTCTGACTTGAAACATATATGCAAGAGATTACTGTGAGAAAACATAGATACATAAAAATAATACTGAGATAAAATAAATTTTATATACAAATTATCCTGAGCAAAGTTAAAGTGATACATAAGACATTATAAAGGTGGAAAATACTAGTCATGTAAAAATATCATAAATTGAATATAAACTAACATTTGAGAACATATTTTCATCATTACAACTCAGCAGTTTTTCTTTCCACACAACACTAGAAATTAGGAAGACTTTCAAGCTCTTTAAAATTGTATATTACAATGCTATTTTAAGTTTCTTCAGTCTGTTTATTAGTAATTCTGAACTCTTGGTGTTTCCGTACCATTTTTTTCACACTTTCTTTTGTGAATTTCCTTTTGCTATCTTCTCTTTATTGATCTATGTCAATTTTTTCTATGGAAGAAAAATTCTTTTATTGTCAGTATATTATATATATATTTTTTCTTTCAGTTTGTTATTTTCCTTTGGTTATTGTTCAAGGGACTCTTGTCAGACCAAAGTCATATTTAATGAGTATGAATTTGCTCAAATTTCTTGTAATAAAAAGATAAGATCTGTATTCTCATCATTAAAACTATTGAGATATACTTTTAACAGAAGTGATGTGAGTTGACTAATTGGAGAAACCTGTGTTCTATGTTGATGCCCCTACCATATACTTTCTAGGATAGTTGAAGCTATTTCTTCTGCTTTATCAGGAAGGCATTTACTGGGTATTACTTCATTTATCATTGAAATAGTTTGTCGATGTTTCATCCATTTAGTTTCTTCTTCTGGCCTCCGCAGTTGCCCTGCCTAGTCAGTTTTTTGTTTTCCCACTGTCTGCTCAGTTTGCATTTTATGTAAGGCTATCAGAAGCAATTCAGCTTATAGCTTAAAGGAAGTTCAGTTCCTCTCTTTGTGTCCTTGACTTTTTTTGCTTACAAGGAATTACATATTTTGAACACTACATACTGGTCCTCTTTGCTATGGTTTGGATATAATGTGTTCCCCAAAGACTCGTGCGCTGAAGGCTCCGTCCCCCAGGCAGCAATGTTAAGAGATGGGGTGTGTTAGTCAGCTTTTCATTGCTGTGACCAAAATATCTGACAGGAAAAATTACAGAAGGAGAAGTTTATTTTGGACTCACAGTTTCAGAGATTCGGTTCATGATTGCTCTGGACTTGAGGTGTGGCAGAACACAATGGCAGAATGGCAAAAAGCCCCATGTTATGGTTTGGTTGTCAGATGTCCCTTGAAGCTCCTGTGTTAATGTAGGAATATACAGAGGTGAAATGATTAGAGTAGGAGAGCTATAACCTAATCAATCCATCCTATTTTGAATGGATTAACTAGGTGGTAACTATAGGCAGGTGAGGTATGGCTTGAAGAGGTGGGACACTGAGGGTGTACCCTGGAAAGGTTCATCTTCCCTTTCACTTTTTCATTTTCTCTCACTGTCTCTTGACTTCCACTAGGTGAGCAGCTTTCCTCTGCCCTGCTTGACTTGTAACCAACCCTTAAATTGCAAAGTTGTAAAGTGTGAGCAACAACATCCTTTTTAACTAATTTAAACAAAAATAAAATTATCAAATAATAATAAGCAGTTTGTGTTTTAGGCAGATTTTGTGTCATTATGACCAAAATACATGGTAAAGACAAGTTAGAGGAGGCAAAGTTTATTTGGGACTCATGGTTTCAGAAGTCTCAGTTCATAGATGACCTACTCTGTTGCTCTGAGTCCAAGGAAAGAAAACACATCATGAAGAAAGGACCCAGCAGAGGACCCAGCTCATGGCTTGGTTAGAATGCAGAGAGAAGAAAGTGGGAAGGGGCCAGTGGAATGGAACTTTTTGAAGGCATCCTACTGGTGATCTACCTCTTTGGCTATGGTCCAGCTTTCTGCAATTACTACCCAGTTAATCCATTCATGTTAGGATGGACTGATTAGGTTACAGCTCTCATAATCTAATCATTTCATCTCTGAGTATTTCTGCATTAATAGGAGCTTTTGGGGGACACTTCACATCCAGACTATAAATTTGTCTATCTGTGTAAATGATAACTAGAGCAAAAGTCTTCGCACCAAATAACTTTTAACCATTAAAAGAGCTTTCTAACTACAAATTGTGATGCAACTGCATCTAAACATCTACACAATTCAGAATTGTGTATCAGAAGCACTTCTCCAGCCACCACTGACAGAACTTCAGCCACTGCACCTTTATGATAATTCTCTACAAGAAACTGTTATACACATCTTATTCTCATGAAAATGCTTCTGAGTGCGAGACTTCAATTCACCTATATGGTTTTTAGCTGAATAGAAAGTCAAGAAAAAAAAATACAATACTTAAATTTTAAGTCTGTTTCCCAAAGGTACAGTGAAATTATTATAATTGGAAAAATCACTAACATTGTGTTGATGAAACAAAAGAACATGGGCAGAGAGAAAGACTCATCCTGCCATATTTTAATATAATATTGAGTCATAATGAAACTATTGTAATTTTATCAGTTATAGTTCAGGTTTCAGATTGATGTCAATAAAAGTCCAGTTAAATCAGATAAGAAAATGAAAAACTTTACATGAACATTAGGAAAACAGAGATGTAAGTTTTCATTTGTTTGTTTTTAGTTGTACACACCATGATAGTATGGCTAGAAAAGTCAAAAGGCACCAATAAAAGTTACTACAATTGACAACGGAATGTGCTACTCTGCAAAAATACAAAAAAAAATTTGTACAATTTGTTTTATTTTAGTCCATTTACCAAACCAAAAAAAAGTGTAAAAATATATAAGGATTACATTTAATAGAAATATAAAGAGTCTGTATAATTCTGTATACTTCTATGTGGGATGAAAAGGAAGATATTAACATATGGAAATAAATCTCTACATTTCAGAACTGATATTTTAATACATTAAAATATTAGTTATCACTAAAAATGTTCCCACTTGTGACAGTTCCAACAAGTATATGAAGTAAAAGCATGGAGCATTGCCTTACTATATATCATAAAAGAAACTATAGGGTCAACCTAAGATTTAGTCATTATGTGGAATAAGCAAGTAATGAAATAGAGAATTCACACATAGATCACAGGAAATGTATTAAATAAATAATAGAAGCAATATCTCAGATGAATGGAAAAAAGCATTATTTGTTGATTAACTAGTAACAGCAATATCTATTCTGAAACAAAAAAATGTTTGGTATGTATGTTATGTATTTCACATAAGATATTAAATTAAATTGAAATAAGTTACATATTAAAAACATTTTAATAAAAGTATCTTGCAATTAATTTTAGAAGACTATATGAAATCAAAAGATGGGAATCAAATTAGGAATCTGAAATACTGCAAAAGAACATTTAAATTGAAACAATTTTAAAACATTTAAAAGTGTGTATACCAAATAATCCAAAGGGAGACAATATATGCTTATTTGATGTGGAAAAACCAATTGAAGGCAAAAAATAATATCAACATTATTCATTATTTGAAACAGTTACGAATTGATAAGAATGGGATATTTCACACATTCCTCTATTCTAATTGGTAATACATAAAAAAATTGATTTTCAGAAATCTAAGTCCTTGTGAAAAATAGAGTACAAAAAGGGACAGAGATTTACATGAAGGAAAAGAGAAGGAAGAAAAGGAAAGACAGAACAAGGCAGAGAGACAGAATGATGCTCAAAATTAGTGTAATAAGAATAAAAATCCTGCTCACAATATGATCATAGAATACATATCAGATTCACAAAATTTCAAGCTGATATCCCTCACTAACAGTGGAAATGTTGAGAAAAGGGAGCTATTTTTGATTCTTAAAAAATTACATATCATTGTAGCCATTTTATGCAAGCAACTTGGATATAGTCATCAGGATTAAAAATACACCCATTCATTGGTCCAGCAACTGTACCATGCTAGTCTTTTCCACAAATATGAAGTTGGCTCAGACTAGTGTATCCCTTATCATCAGTGTATATCACCATTGGTATTGCTCATACCATCTAAGTCAAATACTTTTCTATCAATTTGAATAGACTCACCAAAGTCTAAGGACAGAAGTGCAAAGCTATTTATTTCAGCATTATTAGTAATGGCAAAAAAGACTAAGAAAATCAATTGAACTCCCATCCTTAGGAAAAGAGTTAAAGGAATCATGTTATGTATGAAACACAGCATATTTTATTGACATAAAATTATAGATACACTGTAAATATAGGCATAGTTACTTATTTTTTGGCTTGAGAAAAACAAGATTGAAATGTATATATTGTATGATCATGACTTTTAATAGAAATACTCAATAAATAAAAGATTGAATATATGTGCAGATATGAATATGCATATAGAAATAAGTACATGAGTGTATGAATGAGAGACAGAGGGAGAGAGAATATTATATGACCATGGAGCACTATAAAGATGTATATATGAAATGAATGCCATGGATTATGGGAGTAAAATTAGGAAAGGAAAAAAATCAAAGACTCAATTATATCATGTTTTATTTAAATATTTATTTAAAATATCATGTTTTATTATGGTTAGTATGATCATAACCATATGTATGTATTTATGAAAAATTGGAAATTTATATATATGTGGTAAATTTTTTAAGAGACAATTTGCTGAATTTCACATATGAGAAGCTAACTCCAAGACATTAAGAAGTAAGTAGGTGATAATGAACTGGGCATAACAGATGCAAACTACTGTCATCAAAAGGATTGAAAAAGGCAAGAATTTCATTGGATACTTGAAAGAGCAGTCAACTGTGCAATTGGGATAATTGCACAAAAAGGTTGAGAGTCCAATCTGCTAGATAAAAGTAAAAGAGGAGAGGAAGAAAGAAGCTAAGGGAATATTCTAAGTGAATAGGAAACTCTAAGTTAACAGCAGTTGCTAATCTATTGCACTATTGCATAACTTCTTTTCTTCTTGAAAGCACAGCCTCAACAGGAGTAAATGTTTTTCTCATTGGTCAATGACTAAGATGTTGCAAGATGGAAATGATGGAGATATGGACGAGCAGCTATGATTCTTTAAAGCTGCTCTTCACCTTTTACTGTCTATGAACATATGAGGGGTCAGTGACAGAGTCCTACCTTAGGATAAGAACCTCTCATTATTTAACTAGTTTAACAATGTTGGTGATAAAAATAGGTAAGGATTTGCAATACAGTAAAAAAAAAAATCTCAGTATGCATTGGATGTTGAAATTCTGTCAGTTGAAGTGTAAATGTATATTTTACAATAAAGCAACCAAATGTTACAATAATTAATTGTGACATCCATTGCTGATAATTTTTGTATGAAAAATATTGGTAATAAACTTGAAAGGAATGAAAAATAATGAAATATAGACTGGCAATTTATATAAATGTCTATTGAAAAACAGGCTGACAGTTTATACAAATGTTGAAAGAGCTCATTAAATCAGTAAGTATGTGAAGGATATGTGATCCTTTTTGAACTTAGAATATTAATTAGATAATATACTTTTTTCTATGTGAAAATTACTGCACATTACTATCATAAAAAATATCATATTTTACTAAATCAGATATCATGTAACAGACAAAGTTCTAAGGCTTGGTGATAGCTTTATTATGATCAACATTCTGTCTGGGCAGAGCAACCAAAGACATACTTCATATCACAAGAGCTTAGGGGAAGGGAAAGATTCTGCTGACCTTTGTGAATATTCAGTACTTTTAGAAAAACAGAAGCATTCTGTCTGAGAACATAGATCTGAAAAGTGATTGTCTCTCCGTTGTAAGGTCAAACTTTTTAAAAAGCAGTAAGCTATTACTGTGCTAATAATAGATTATTAGTCTAATAATTATTACATTTTGAACACCATTAAATTTATTCTGTAGTCTCAAAACTAATTGTAGGTGATGATTTTTGACTGAATTTCAGATGGACATTAATTTTAATATTCATTTACTTGGTATTCTGTTAAAATATGTTGCTTCTTTATACTCTAACCAAACACTGACAAGTTAGGTATAGTAGAAATGGGTAGAGATTGTTATTCACTTTATTTTTCTCAAAATCCCTCCTTCTATTTCTGAGGGGAAGGATTAAGGAAAAGAAGTAAGAGGCAACTTGAATATGGATAGGTTCTTGAAATGAGAAAATATTTGGAAGAATAATCCCAGTGAAGGCAGAAAATATCAAAAATATGTTTACCCACCCCAAACAAACAAACAGAACCAACCATCCCTAATTGGAATTGCTATATATGCTACTAGAATTTGGATTTAAAATATTCTGCCAAAGGCCTTTGTGTTGGATTCCCAGCTTTATTTTAATAGGAGGTGATAGAAATTTTAAAAGGTAGAGTTTGTGGGAGATTTTAGGTAGTTAAAGGCATAGCTATAATCTACATTGAGGACCCTGGTTTCTTCTTTGTTTTGCTTCCTCTCCGTGAAGGGAGAAATTTTGCTCTGCCATGTGTTCCTGCCATGGTGTCCTACCTCACTTCACCATTGTCCAGAAAGCAGGGCACCCTATGATCTTCCACCAAAAGTTAGAGCCAAAATAATCTTTCTCTGTGTAAGTCGAGTATCTCAGGTATTTGTTATAGTACAGAAAGCTGTCTAACACATATGCATTGATCATGAATATGTAATCGGCAAATAAAAAGTAACGTGCAATTTATTTATTTAGAAGGATATCTGTTTATTTGTATAAGGTTACATAAGCATATAAAAGTGGTACAAAAATTCACACTGTAGCTTTCTTAATTAAGTATTCTTAGAAGAAGGTAGAAAATGCAGAGAATAGATGGTAAAGCAGGAGAAAAACAAGAAAACTAACTAAATAAGTTAGGTTTGAAAATTAAATGCTGCTTACATAGAGAAAACCATAATAACAACATATACCTCCATGCTTGGAAAAGTGAGTAGAAGTAGGTAAGTTTCAGCTGTTGAAGAATTTTCACTCCAAGTGTTGAGTCTATTTCTTGTTTTTATTATAATTCTAAAAGTCACATTTCTTTATCAATGTTTACTTATTTACTTTCACCTCAACTTTAGAAGTTCAATATATGTACTGTATTTTTTCACTAGAAAATATCTTCTGTTGTAGCTTGCTTTCTATGGTTACTTTTTATTACAACATGCTTAAGATAATCCTGATTATAATTTAAAAACATTTTTTCCCTTGGTCTGCTTATGTTACTATAACAAAATCCCTGAAAATGGGTAATTTGTAAAGAACAGATATTTATTTCTCATGGTTCTAGAGGCTGGGAAGTCCATGGTTAAAGCATGGCAGGATTAGTGTCTCTTGAGAGGTGCCCTCCTCACCTAAGATTGTAGCTGGTTGTTGCATCTTTGGAAGGGAGAATTGCTGTGTCCTCATGTGGATGGAGGGACAGAAAGGCAAAGGAAAGGGGACACATTCTGTATTTTTAACGACAAAAGAGCAAAATGGAGTGAAACTCTCTTGGGTCCTTGATTAGGATTTCCTAAAGCAATCCATGAGGATGCTGCTCTCTAACTTAATCATCTCTAAAAAGGCCTTACCATTTAACACTACCACATTGGTGATGAAATTTCAACACATACATTTTGAGAAACACTCAGATTATAGAAAAGTTTCAGTATGTTAAGGTTAATTATTAATAATGAAAATCTTAACTTATTTTTGTATAAGTATACAATTTTTTTTGTATAATTTCAGCTTAATTCTGTATTTCTGTTTGTCCATGTGGTATTTAAGTTAACAATAATAATGCTCTTATCTTCCTACCAAAGAACCTAGCTGAACTTAATACTTCCATTTTGCATTTCATATTCTAAAGATTTTTCAAATCTTTTCAAATTTTGAAACATTGTTCTTTTTACAAGCCTATGTGCTACTTCCTACACATATAAAGGCAAATATTACATGGCTCTTGACCATTGAGAATAATATATGAATGGAGAGGTAATAATAATATTAGTTATAATCACCATGATGGTGCTTTACAGAGGATTCTATTATAATCTGCTAAGAGAGTTAGGACTGGGGAAGGATTGTCAGAGGAGGTGGATGTTCTGGCCAATGTGAATAAATATCTCTACATGAAGAAGGGGGAAAGAAATGTTTCAACCAGCTGGAGCTGCTTATGCAAAAGTATGGGTAGAATACAATGTGAGACACAGCAGAGTTCTCATGTCCAGACCTGTGTCAGCATTAGAGACAGTATGAGACTACGAATAAAAGTGAAAACATGAAGAACTCTTGAAGTTCATGTAAAGAGTTAGAACTTTAGAACTCTATATGGTCAGTACCCTTCTTCAAAACTCTGGTAAACATATTTTTCCAAACAAACAGCTAACGAATGGCAAAGTATTTGAATAACAACTATCAGTAGAAATTGTCTCATATGGCCAAAGTAGCTATTTATCACTCAATAAATTTCACTAAATTGTAAAAGTATTTTGTATCAAATTAGGTGGAAATTCCCATATAAAGTACTAGTGTGCTGGAGCCTCGGATGGAACAACTGGTAATTCTTGTGGATCAGAACTTTAGAATAACCTCTCTCCCTTTTAAAACAAAATGCTCTGTTTCCATATTGGAGATTATTATTTTTGCTTTGGTCTCAAAACAATTACTTAGAAAAAAAGAATTGTAGTTTTGTGTGTCTTAACTCTGACTCTTCCTTGAATAGCAAATAGTCACAGTCAAATAAATTATCTCTCTGAAAGCTTGGAAAATTTCATTATAGTGTGTTTAAATGTATCAAGAAAAAAAGTGAAATAAATATTCCACAAAAAGCATAGGTTCATCATGAAGAAGTTACATAAAATATCTCAATTTTAGAGTCATTACAATACTAGTATTTTTATTATAGAATGAAAATTAGAACATATTGCATTGAAATTTCACCTTAATTTTCTCAAATCATCATGGTTTTATTAGGAACTAACGTGCTCCCCAGTAATCTTTATGAACTAATAGAGATCATAGCTTTTAGTACAGCTTTCAGTATAAAAATAATGTTGCTATCTACTCTAATTAAGATATCCTGTGTTGATTAAGAAGATATAAATTGCCTTATAAAAAGAAAAGTCTCATTCTAAAGTTTTTCCCTCCCATTAGTAGAAAGACACAGGTATGATTAGATTTTTATGTTTAGTATGACATTAGATATAATGTAGAAAAATAAAATTATGCATTAAAAATAATTGGAAACAAAACAGAAGAAAATGTGCAGTGCTTTTCACCAAAAAATGTTTAGATCAATTGTTTAGAATCTAATTTAATTATCTTATAAAATGAGTCAAGTGGGATAGCAAGTTTTAATCTAATGCTGAGCAAGCCCTTTAGAGTTGCTATTACACAATTATTTTGACTTTTATTTCCCAGGGATGGGAAATATTTCTGACCCCATACAATCTCTTTCTGCCATATCATTTTGTTTCCATGTATATAATTTTACTTTATTCTTTTTCTATTGCTTTCATCAGATTTTCAGCTAATATGACAATATTATTAAAATATGGGATCAAAATAAAGCAAATAAATATACAGAATATACATTTAATTAATAAACTAAAAGATGATTTCTGAGCCTTTCCTTTGGTACATTGATATTTACAAATTAATGCATGTAGTTTCAATTAGATTTTTATAAAAAGTTTAAAGTTAATTGTCCAGAAAGTGTTGGGCATTGTCTTAGGAAGCAAATGCCCTGGAAAAGAATTCCTATCCTCACAGAGGAGTGGCAATTCATTCTCATTCTGGAGTGCAACCTTTGAAAATATTTCAGTGGATTCCACTTCTGTGTTAGGGTCACAAGAGCAAAACATCCTTAGTTAGCTACATATGGCTTCTGCATACTGTTGGTTGGTGACATAGTATTCCCAATGGGTTATGGAAGAGTGGTCAGTTTGATTTTCAATCATTCCAAACATTTCCATCTACTTATATTCCCTATTTCTTCCCCTTTGCTCTTTTTTTTTCCCTTAAAACTTGTGTTTTATAGGAGTATTTTCTCCAATTACCAAGGCTTCATTTGTCTGAGATTGGTTCTTGCCTGCTGTCCTGTCTTCTTCCTTAGAGTCTTGCTCTTGTATCTTTTCCATTTAATCTTAATATTACCTGTGAATATTTCTTCACTAACTCATCTGCTGTTATAATTTACCTCTAACTTGCTTAATTTTTTTGCCCTAATGTTTTAACATTAAGCTATCTATAGTCAGATCGAAACCCAATTATTGCTTTAATATCATTTGTTCAACAGCTTTGCATTACACATTGAAAGAAGATAGTAGATCTTGAAGTTCAAGGCAATTGAGTGAAAAATATGAAAATGACTTCTGTTAATTTTATGAAAATGACTTCTATTACTCATCAAACAACTTAAGAGGGCATAGGGGATAAGTAGTGAGTATTCTCTTCTGTAGAAAGTACCTACAAAGTCTTCAACTGTAATATATCACAAGTAAAATCTTCAAAGCTAAATTTCTTGCTACTTAGCAAGAAGCTGAATGTTTAAGAGTGAGGTTAAGAATATGTTAAGGAATTTTTGTGATGGTTGACATGTACAAAGTCCTCTGGGTCATTTTATTCTTTGAATTGAACATCCACGCAATGGTTGGTAAAAGTTTTACTCCCTTGGGGGTAACGCAGAAGTGTCAGGAAGACAGTCTCTGATATCATCTGTAACAGGTCTAAAGCCTCAGAAGTTTCTGCTGGTCCTCATTCTTGTCCCAGCTTCATGTCCAGGTGAGTCAGTAACCCTGCTGACACTCTGCCCTGACCCAAGCCTCCCCACAGCTCCCTTGTCACCCAGCCCTTACATGGTGGATAAAAATTAGAGAGAACACTGTCCACAGTGACCTGGCAGGATTGCTAGGAGGCAAAGGCCACACTAACATATCAAAGCAGCTCCAAGATATGCATAAATTAGAAAGAATTCAGAGGACAGATACAAAGATGATGAAGCATTTTAAAAACAGACTTTGTAGAGAGAATAAAGAGGTTTAAATTTCTTAGCCTGGAAGAGTGAAGGCTAAAGATCTATAGAATAACTATCTTCATATAGTGAAGGAATTATTCTTCTTTTAGTTCTATTATGATCAAAAGTACTTAACTCTAACTCAAGGATAAATTAGAACTTTTAGCATACAGTCTTCCCCCTTGAAAAGAAGCACCTGACTGCTATAGACACTTTAAATATGATCTTTGCAGTATCTGGAATTTAGATAAAAATACCATTTCCATTGATCTATCCCACTTCCATAGTTCTGAAGCTGAAACAAATTAACTCTGATATTCCAGCTCATGTATATGGTTATAGTGGAAACTATAGACTCTGATAAACTCTGGCCTTTTCACATGGGGGTATAAAGTTCCAGAAAACTTCATCTTATAAATCTTAAAAAAAAAAAAAAATCAGCTAAAGAGTTCAAAGAAATGGACCAAGTTTCGAAGCACTAACTAGATAATTTTTTAGTTACTAAAAGTTTATTTAAATATGTTAAAGGTAAAAAATACATAAGAGAAAAATAACTACTATTACTAATTTTAGTTACTCAAAAACATATTGAAGATCTAAGTTATGTAGATGTGTAAAATGCTATAAAGCCACATCTGAAGTGTAGGTGAGTCGCACAATCTGCTCTTATTTGGGGGAACATATGCTTTTGGGTAGACCACTGTTATCAAGGCTAATGGCTCCTTGTTATTGCTCTTTGTTCCAGCTTTGCTTTTCACTTCTAACTTGTAGGACAGCTTAAATGGTTGACTTGTTTAAAGTGCTTAATTACTCATGTGGTGGCTATTACCAATACAAACTGTCTACCGGATACGCAGACAGCTATTGTGTCCCAGCTGATGTTACAATACTAAATGGGACCTGATTACTGTACATTGCTTTTCAATGCTGTTAATTTGCATGTTTGAATAAGTCTGCTGGGACTCCATTTTACGGCTATTGCTCCATGTACACTGCTTGGGATCGCTTTGGGAAAGAGTACGTGATTGGCTTTTCCTATTCATCTGAAGAGAGAGTTTGGAGCTGCTGACACCATGGCCATTATGCTTTGCACCTATGGGTTTTGTGGCCCATTACATATTCGATTGCTTTACTTGTTTTGCCATTTTCTTTCTTTTTTTCCCTTCTTGAATGCTCAGTTTCCATTTATTATTGAATATTGTTAAATATGCAAGATAGAATTAGTAAATGATGATTCTTTAGGAATGCAGAAGGTATTAAGACAAAAACCAACATACTTATCAGGTGGGTTGTTAGATTTCTAGAATTAATTTCATATATGTTAATGGTAATGAATACTTCTTTGCTTAAAAATTAGAAAGGGAACATATTTCATAGTCTGCCCAAGGACATATCAGTTCATTTAAACTGAGTAAGAAGTTGACAAGTTAATCAGTCCCTTCAAGAAATCTTTTAAACTTTGTTTTCCTATTATATTTGCCACTCATATGGACAAAAAAATTAATAATCCAGTTGATTTGGCAGCACACAAACCTATAAAGGTAAAAATTGGTCAGTGTGTTTAACACAGCATGATAGACAATGAACGCTCAGCAAAACTGACCTCAGGTATGTTCTGTGCTGGGGAACTTGCCTGGCACTCACATGTATGTGAGAAATTTAATAATGCTTGTAAACAAATTAGCAGATGTTGAATTTTCAACCATTAATTTTAAAAAGTTGTTTGTAACACTTTTAATTTTCTTATCAATTGGACTTCTCTTGCTGCTGATGATGGCAAGGTGACTTCCACCTCTCTAACTTCATAGGATTGCAGTGCAGAGGACAATCTCAAGACTCTAATTGAACTCATTAGAAAAGAATTAACTTGGCACTATGTGTGCATAAAGAGGGAGTTAAATATTTGTAACTCCTTACTTTATGTCTCTTTCCTTGAATTTGTGAAGGAAATGTTTGTGTTCTCTTTGTAACTTTCATACTAGTCATTAACTATCCAAGTTAGAGAAGACAATTATGGGTAGAGAAGGTTTGCTGGAGAAGAAGTAAGAACTTATCAATACTTATGCATAGAATGTCTGAAAATAATTTAATTGCTAATAAGGAGCTGGAAAGGATGGGTTAATGTGAGTTGAATATGTCTAAATCCCTGAAACTTCTTTCTGATTGACTTGAAAGCTTTGTGAGGATGGGAAGACATGACCTAAAGAGCTGTTCTTTTCATTCACTGTTATGTGTTTTTTATCAGGTAGAAATAATAATTAATCATGATTACTTACTGCCTAATCCAATAACAAAATAGATAAAGCATAGTTCAGCAGATTACAAAAGTAGTTATTTTCCCTAGAAATATTTCTATTAAAAATCAAGAAATAATCATAGAATAATGAACAAATGTCAGGATAGTTTCTCTCTCTCTCTCTCTCTCTCTCTCTCTTAAACACACACACATACACCTCCTCTTCTCAGGCAAATACTACTAATTATAAATTATCTGCGGGTATCTGTTAAAATAGAGATCTGTAGGACCCACTTCTGAAAATATTTGATTGATTTGGCCTTGGTTGGGCATAGAATTCATATTTCTACCAGGAGTACACCTATAATCTCAGCAGCTCAGGAAGCTGAGGCAGGAGGATCAAGAGTTCAAAGCCAGCCTCAGCAATTTAGTAAGGCACTAAGCAACTCAGTGAGACCCTGTCTCTAAATAAAATACAAAATAGGGCTGAGGATGTGGCTCAGTGGTTAAGTGCCCCTGAGTTCAATTCCCAGTACCAAAAGAAAAAAAAAAAAGAAGAAAAGAAAGAAAAAAGAATTTATATTTCTTCAAAACTACATTATTTTGGTGATTAATCAAGTTTGCATATTTTTAGTCTGGAGGAATAGTTTCAGTATAGCTGCATAGAAGAGTTGCAACATTCAATAGTCCCTTCATTTCTTAGATAAACCAAATAAAATTAGACAAATAAATGAGAAAAGGAATAATAAAACAAAAACTACATATTGCCAGGTGCAGTGGTGCATAACTGTAATCCCAGTGATTTGGGAGGATGAGTCAGAGGGATTGTAAATTTGAGGCCAGCCTAGGCAACTTAGTGTGGCCTTGTGTCAAAAATAAAAATAGATAAAAAGAGATGAGGACTTAGCTCAATGTTAAAGGTAGCTGTGCTAATTACCTAGTACTCTGGTCCCAAGAAAAGCTATAGGTTTTTATTTGGGCTATTTGAGAGTATTTCAGATATCAGGAAACAATTAGAGGCGAGTATGTCAGCCTGAGCTACAGAGGCAGGCTTCCAAAGAAGACAAGATATACTTTCACAAATGACAGGATCCTCTGTGCCCATAATAATGTCAATGATGACCATGCTAATGTCACACTTTCATCTACTAAATTAATTGAATTGATTCAGACCTTCTTTTTAACATCATCACTGAAAATCTTATATGTATATAAGATATATAGATATAGATTATATATAGATTCCTTGTATCTATATCATATATAGACTATATGTATGTGTATATATATATATATGTACAGACAGAGAGAGATGTAGAAGTTATGCATTAGCATTTGTGCATGTGTTTGAGGAACCATTTTTTTAATGACTAAAACTTTGTCTTGACAATATCTTTTCTATTTTTTCAAAAAATACTACATTTAAAATTAGTAGATTTTTGTCTAAGTCACCTGTCAAATATTTAAATGATTTTACCCCAATTTATTAAAGCATAATTAAAAAACAAAAATTATTTATATTTTTATGGTGTATAATGTGTTGCTTTGACATATGTATGCATGATAAAATAATTAAATCAAACACTTAATCTACAAGGTATCTTTGTCACATGAAAAAAAATTATACTTTATCTAATCCTGATAGGTCATTAAACAATTAAAATTGATACCTTTTGTTCACTATCTTACTTATTTAAAAATAGTATCAAAAACATGATGGCATATTAGTATATAATGTGTCAGTATGTAGATATGTATGCTGAAAAAAATACTCATAGCATATTTTCTCACAATGAAATCTCACATTTTTTAAAATGATGGAATTTTGTTTAGAATGACTAGATTTAGAGAAAAATTGAGCAGAAATTTCAGGGCTCTTATACAACCACACACATACTTTCTTCTGTTATGAATCTCTTAGGTCAGTGTAGCATATTTGCTATAATTGATATATAATTATGGATACATCATTATTAACTGAAGTCCATAGTTCAATTGGAGCTCACACTTTGGCTTGTGCATTGCTATGGTTTGGATGCATATCCCCAGGAGGTTCATGTATTGAAGGCTTGGTCTCCAGGGCTGTGCTCTGGAGAGGTACTGAAACCTTTGGCAGAAGAACCTCATGGTACACCCTTTAAGGGAACTGTAGAACTTTCGTATTTTGGTCTTTCTTTATTCTTAGATCAGAATGTGGTTGTTTGCTGTGTCACATATTCCCGCCATGGTATGTATCCTTTCCAGAGGCCCAAAACCATTTGGCTTGAACATCCAAAACTGTGTGCTACATATAAACTTTTTTTTTTTTTTTTTTTTGGTTACTAGGAATTGAACCCAGGGCACTTAACCACTAAGTCACATCCACAGCATTTTTGCTTTTTTAAATTTGAGGCAGAGTCTTGCTTACTTGCCTGGGGCCTCACTAAGTTGCTCAGGCTGGCTGAGCCTCTGGGATTATAGGCAGGTGCCACTGCTCCTGGATAAGCCTTTTTTCTTTATAAATCAATTGTCTCTGGTGTTTCCTTGTAATAATGTAAATCTTACTAATGCACAAAGCACTCCATGACTTTTAACAAATATATACTCTATTTTTTACCATTAGCATTTTAATAGTTCTTCACTGCAGAACATCTACAAAGAAAAAAAAGTAAAATCTAGAAATACTTTTGAGCTACCGAGGAAACATTTGACTCACTGTATGTGTTGAAAAACCATACCATTCATCATGGTGCTCCAATTGTTACAGAACGAACTTCAAAATCTAAAAATGCCACTTTGTTCTGATTTCTTGTGGTGTTCTATTAAAGAACCTGTCCTGAGACCTATGCTTTACTGACTAGTCAAAGAAAGTTGAGAAAGTTACTTTTTAAAATAAAAGTACATTCTTCAAAAGAATAAGATATGGCAGGAAAAAAGGTCAATTTAGAAATAATTTGTGGTACAGTATAACCTCAGATCTACACTCAAATATTTTCAAAGAAAAGACATTATTTTATTTTCTTTAAGAGTTACCTGTATGTACCCTAAAATATATTATTTAGATTTTAGTCTCTAGTATATATTAAAATAATTATGCAAGGGTGGTTGGGAATATGGCTTAGTGATAGAGTGCTTTAGTTTTTTAGTTTGCATGAGGCCCTGGGTTCAATCCCCAGTACCACACATAAAAAACTTATATCTAAGGAAAATAGACTTTTTCAAACTAAGTAATTCCTGGAAAGAGCTAACTACACTGATAGTTATTCTATTTGTGTTATTTTTCACATTGTACTAATTAAATGAAGTCATCACGTGTATTCTAATTTTAGGTATAAATTACATTATAGTTATTTATTTAGTACACCTTGCTGAAAATTCTTTTAGTTGAATATTGTACTCCAATAATTGAATATTTCATAGGTTTTTAGTATTAGTTTTCTACTGAGGAATGTTTAACAAATCAATTATCTTGGAGTCTTAACAGCAAAATAATAGTTTTATGAAAATGCTTTTCTGAATCCCCCACTATATGTATTTTTAAATTTTGACCTTCAAGTTTATCTTGGACACTAGAACCATGAATTCAGTCATATGAATCAGAGAAAAATATGACTCAGTTACAGATGTAGTATCTTAATTTAAAAGAAGGCAGAAACTACACATAAAGTCAGCCTTGCTTATTTTGTGTGGGTTTTCAGAATCTCACTATGAGAATTCTAGCTTTGCATGAGACAAGTGATAAAAAGAAGTGAAAAAAAAAGTGCATTCAAGATGAAGGGACGCAGGTTTTATCTCAGAATCTGCCAGTATCTACTAAAATATGTGAAAATCATTTTTTACATAAAACTGCAAACCTATATATAATAACCATTATAATTTTAACATACTTTGCAACTCTACAGGCATTAGATTGCTGGAGTCTTCTGTTTGGCAGGGACACTCTTTACATTGCTTATTGTCTTTGTGTGTCTTATAATTTATTTTGGTTAAGAAAAGAAAAAAGTGCTGCAGTTCTTTGTAGAAGTTTTTCATTTCCAATACAACATAATCATTTCTCAGATAAACTTCAATGGTTTCTATTTTGCTGTAGCACAAAATTAGCTTGCTCTAAATTAGAAAGACAAATATTTTGGATCTTCTAAATTACTTGAAAAAATATAAAAACATTCTCAAGAAACCCAATCTTTGATGTTACCAAGACTCTTGATTCTATGTGTACTTGTCAACTGCATAATGGAATTATCATTGATTGAGTGCAATTTCAACAGATCACACCTTAATCTTCTCTACAAGGTTTCTGGTGAACAAGGCATTACAAAAAGGTTTAAAATGAATTATTCACTATTTAGTATCTCTTTGTGCTCACTGTGCAGCAAAGTGAATTATACAGGTGGCATTTGTCAATAATATTCTGTCAGAAAGTACTAAAAATATGACAAAGAAGTGTGTTGAGTAATCATGGTTTTAATGTTGAAACCAGTTCTAGTTCTTAAAGCATATATCAAAAATAGCATAGGAACTTTCCAGACAGAGATGGATAGATAGATTGAAAGTAATATGATAGGATCTTTATCTCCCTGTTGAAATGATCTTTCACTTCTTGTGTTTCCTCTTTGATTGCATTTCTTAAGCCCATCTCTCTCCAGCCAGAATGATAATTACCAAGAATATAAGTAACTATAAATGTTGGAGAGGATGTGGGGGAAAAGGTTCACTCATGCATTGCTGGCAGGACTACAAGTTGGTAAAAACACTCTGGAAAGCAGTATGGAGATTCCTTAGAAAACTTGGAATGGAACCACTATTTGACCCAGTTATCCCACTCCTTGCCTTATAGGACTTAAAAGCAGCGTACTACTGTGATGCAGACACATCAATGTTTATAGCAGTTTAATTCACAATAGTCAAGCTATGCAATCATCCTAGGTGTCCTAAAACTGATGAAAGGATAAAGAAAACGTGGTACATATATATATACACAATGGAATATTACTGAGCTATAAAGAAGAATTACATTTGCCAGTAAATGAATGGAACAGGAGACTATCATGCTAAGTGAAAATAAGCCAGTTCTAAAACAGCAAAGGCTAAATATGTTCCCTGATATGTGGATGCTGACTCATAACTAAGGAGAGGAGAGTATAGAAGTACTTGGGATTAGACAAAGGGGAAAGAAGGGAAGACTGGAGAATGTGAAGAGGAAAAACAGTAGAAAGAATCAGACATAACTTTCCTGTTCTCATATATGAATACATGACCAGAGTAACTCCACATAATTTTCAACCACAAGCATGAGATCAAAATTGTAGTGGGTTGTACCCCAAGTATATATAATATGTAAAAATGCAACCTACTGTCATTTATATCTAAAAACAAAGAATAAAAAACAATAATAAAAATAAAAAAGAAAGTAATGTGATAATAATCTCAGAGTTAAGTTGAATTTTCTCAATAAAATGAAGAAGAAATTGATGGAGGGTCCAATATTAACATGCAGTGTTTGAGATAGCATATATTTACAGGAGTGGAAACGTTTCATCTGTGTCACATTCCTTCTTTAATTATCTTTTTGAAAAAAACCTTTCTCATTAGTCCCTCCAAGAATAGAGAAGACCATGACAAAGCAATTAAACAGACTTAAGATATTGTTCACATTAGCCCTACTCTTCCCTCTATACCAAACATAAGAATGTGTAAGTTAGAGCTACTGTGAGTGGGATAGGGTGTGATGGTAGGTGGCTTTAAATGAACTATCATTTAACCTCTCTGCAAGAGAGAAAAACTATGACTAGGAGCATTGAAATTACATGTTGGGAATAGTAATTTAAATCTACAAAGTTGGTAATGAATGCATTAGAAAAATAAGTATGAAATTTACTTATAATGCAACTAAATAATAATGATCTTTTCCATACAAAATCTTGTTGATACTACCCAATGCTTTGCCTGGCCTCTTTGATTCAGTGGTATTATTTTTATTATTTTTCATTTTTAATTCAGATGCACTCTCTTATACTCCTGAAGTAGATGAAGAAGTAAAAACAAAAGACAGATATTTATTTGTAGATAGACCACTGGTGAAAAGCTATGAAAAATTTTACTAAAAACTCAAAAATTCTCCTCTGTAATTGGGCATTGTTGGTATGTATAATTTTTCCAAATTCCTTGCACTCAAAGAGTGCTCATATTTCAATAAGCAACTAAAACCCTGACAAAAAATGCAATTTAATACTCTTAGAAAATTACTTATTTTTGGTAACTTGTTTTTACTTTTTAAAATTTAGTCATAGTAGACAAATGTTCTCCATTTTCTCAAATAGGATTATTGGCATGTTTATATCTATCTTCCTACATATATATAAATATATATACATGTATTTATAAATATATGTATATATACACACATTAGTTTTTTTTCACAAGGATATTTTGCTAAGATAAAGAATTGCTGTTAGAAATATGAGACACACAAGATTTAAAGTGTTTAAAAATCAGTTTTATGGGCTTATATTAATAAAAATTTTATACTAGAAACATGCAAGAAAATGTGTTTTTATTAGCCATTTATATATGCTATTTCAAGTAAAATAAACTCAAATTAAGCTGTGCCCTACATGACTTCACAACAATTATTTGAAAGTTAATTGTGTAGTGAATTGGATATTTGATATAGTTAATTTCAAAAAGTAGCTTGACACTTTTTGTTTGTTCAATTGACTAAATCAATTCATTGTCTACATCATATTGATGAAGCAATGAATCATCTTGACACTATTAATCATACTGATGTCAACCATGAAACAATGGATATTCCATTCACAGTGGCTCTCAGAATGGAGTAATCATCAACTTGCTAGATCAATGTCATGTCAAATGAATATGACAAGACTTCTGAGTATACCAGATATCTTATGCCATACCTAATTATTACAACTAAACAGATAATATCAGATGGAAAAGTATTGGTGAGGAAAAATGATGGGGCTAATTTTTCTGTTAAAATATTAAAAGCAATGATCATGTATATTTTTCATCTTTCACATAAAACAGGTTATGTAAATTATAAGTAGATGCAGAAAGTTGTAATGTAGAATTATTTTAATGCACGCACTAGTATGCTTGACTATCTAAAATTTAGCTAATAAAAAATTTTATACAATGTTGCTTTCAATAGTAATGACTGTGAGGAAATGATAATTAATTTCACCTCTCACTTTCTCTGTCTGAAAGTAGGAAACATACAATAAAGCAAGGCAGTTTTTCCCAGGGCTGCTCATGTGGTCCAATGAGTTAAGGCACAGGAACTCACTTTAGTAATGGTAGAGCAGAGTATAAACATGGCATTTGTTTTTAAGGATGTCAGATTATGTTGATGCAGGTGTGCCCCATTGCTTTATTGAAGAAAATGAGTGTTGGATATTCTTAGAGTTTTGTTAAAACTGCAGAAAACTGCTAAATTGGAGAGAATGAGAAAAATTTGCCAACCCGTCCTAGAAAATTGCTATGGTTTGACATAATATTTTAAACAATGGATGACATAGTCTAATTAATAAATTAATCTGATAAAGGATTCATATCACTACATAATTATTAGGAATAGAATAAAATCAAGTATTCAAGAGGGTGAAAACTTTGAGTGTTCACAAACTATACTAAAATGCTATTTATCCATCATCACTTCATATTTAATAATTAAGAAATTAAAAATTATATTGGCTAAAAAATGCTGCCTTCTTTTAATGTAGTAGTATATTTGAATGTTTTGTTAGCAGTGTCAAAGTATTTTTACTATTCATAGTGTTTAATTTTTTGCAAATTTTATTTTATTTTTCACTACTTCTTCAGATAACTATCAGTTTTATTTCAATCATTTGCAAACAAAAAGCACAATTAAAAAAAATGTATAACATAGTAGTCTTTTGTCTTTCTTATTTATTAATCATTCTCATTGTAATATAAAAGCACGTCTTTGGATATTTTATTTCATATAGATTGCATCTATTCATTTGAATATGGGAATAATGTTCTACAATGCTAAACATCAGTTAAGTTCCTATACAAAAGTAGAAAAAATGAGATAAAATAGGGTATTTTGAGAAAACTAGAGAAACCTAGAAGATATTATAGTTATCAAGGTTATTTCACTTAAGAGCCTCAGTCACTACTATCATTGTATTTATAAACTATACTGTAAAATAAATCCACAATTTCATTCTTCATTTCATAAACTGCTTTGAGATTATGTAGAGCCAGAGGTTTTAGCCCAGATATGTCATAATAACATATCATGATCTCTTAGTCAAGACATTAAAATCACATGTTTCTTAGTAATGATGAGGAACAAGGGGCCTTCTCATAGATTAAATTTGGGATTAAATTGCAGGAAGAATAAACATTTCAGAAGGGTAATTTGGCACTGTATACCCATAAGCCTTTAAAAAGTGGTTTCTTTTACCAAGGAGATAAAGGAGCTCTACAACAAAAAATATAGAACACTGAAGAAAGAAATTTAAAAAGACCTTAGAAGATGGAAAAACATTTCATGGATAGGCAGAATTAATATTTTCACAATGGCCATACTACCAAAAGCAATATACAGATTCAATGCAATCCCCATCAAAATACCAGTTACAGAATTAGGAAAAAAATCTTAAATTCATTTGGAAGAATAAGAAATCTAGAATAGCCAAATCTTCACTAAGCAAGAAAAGTGAAGCAGGAAACATCACAATACCTGATCTGAAATTATACTAGAGTTGTATTAACAAAAACAGCATGGTATTGGCACCAAAATAGACATGAACACCAGTGGAATAGAAGACACAGAGACACACCCACAAACCTATAGCTATCTGGTATTTGACACAGGTGCCAAAAATACATCTTAAAGAAAAGACAGCATTTTTAACAAATGGTACTGGGAAAACTGGAGAGCTATATGTAGAAAAATAAAATTAGACCCCTATCTTTAACCCTGCACAAAACTCAAATCAAAATGTATCAAAGATTAAGAAATTAGATCAGAAACTTTGCAATTGCTAGAAGAAAAGAGGATCAACACTCCATCATATAAGTCCTGGCACAGACTTCCTAAACAAGACCCCCAAAGTACAAGAAATAAAACCAACAATCAATAAATGCAATCCCGTTAAACTAAAAAGCTTCTTAACAGTTAAGAAAATGATTAAATCATGAGAGAGAGCATACAGAATGAAAGAAAATATTTGCCAGCTGTCTCTGATAGAGGATTAATAGTCAGTATATAAAAAGAACTCAAAAACTTAGCACAAAAAAACGCACCCAAATCAATAAATAGGCAAGAGGACTAAACAGAAACTTCTCAACAGAAGAAACAAAAAAGGCAAAAATAAAAATAAAAAAAGAAATACAAAAGGACAATAAATACATGAAAAATGAAAAATGTTCAACATTTTTTAGCAATTGGGGAAATGCAAATCAAAATTATACCAAGATTCCATCTCACTATAATCAAAATGGCAAGGATCAAGAAAACAAACAATAATAAATGCTCATAATATTGGAGGGAGAAAGAAACACTTGTACATTGCTGGTGGAACTGCAGATTAGTACAACCATTCTGGCAAGCAGTTTGGAGATTCCTCAAAAAACTAGGCATGGAAACACCATATGACCCAGCTATCCCACTCCTGGGTATTTTCCCAAAAGATCTAAAATGGATATATTACAGTGACACAGCCACATCAATGTTTATAGTAGCACAATTTACATTAGCTAAATTATAGAATCAAACCAGAAGCCTGCCAATAGATTAACTGATTGAGAAACTGTTGTGTATATGTACAATAGAGTTCCACTTAGGCATTAAAAAGAATAAAATAATGGCATTTTCTGGTAAATAAATGGAAATGGAGACTATTACACTAAATGAAATAAGCCAAACTCAGAAACTTAAACGTGAATGTTTTCTCTCATATGCAAAACTTATAGTAAAAAAACGGAAAGAGAAGGGAAAGCAAAGGATAACATACAGATGCATGGATAAATTGTGGTATGTACACATGGAATATTACTCAGCCATAAAGAATGAATTTATGATATTTGCCAGTAAATGGGTGGATCTGGACACTATCATGCTAAGTGACATAAACCAATCTCCAAAATCCAAAGGTCAAATATTTTCTCTGATAAGTGAAAGTTAAACCACAATAAATGGCAGGAGGGGAAGAAGAGTTGACTAGTTTTAACAAAGGGGAACAAAAGGAAGGGGGAGGGAATAGGAATAGGAAAGACAGTAAAATAGATCTAACATAGTTTTCCTATGTGCACATATGCAAATAACAAAGTAAATCCCACCATAGTACCCACTCACAAGAATGGGGTCCTCATTGGAATAAGATATATTTATGCTTGTATAAAAAAGTAGATTCTACTGTCATGTATAACTAAGAAGAATCAATAAAAATAAGAGACAGCTTTCATGAAAATAGAAGGGAGACCAATAGAGGAGAGGATGGAGACGAGGAGGGGGACAGGAGGAGAGAAGAAAGGGAGGTACTGGAAAAGGAAATTGACCTAATTACATTATTTGTATGTACGAATGGGTAACAACAAAGCCCACTATAATGTACAATTATAATGAACCAATAGAAATGCTCTTAAAAATTTTTAAATGAAAGTAAAAAAGAAATTATCAAATACAAATTAATAGACAAGTGAAAGGAAGTCAATAGAGTAGAGGATGGAGATGGGGAGGGGGTAAGATGGGAGAGAAAAATTCATACCTTAATCCATGCAGGTATGTGTTTGTCAGGATGAACCCAACTACTATGTATAATCATAAAGCTCTAATTTAAAAGAAAAAAAGTAAATTAAAGTTTTAAAAAAGGTAGCTTCTTTTGATTCAGCTGTGTACTTCTAGGAAGTTATCCTAAGGAAATTATGAGGCATATTAAAATATATGTGTTTGGATATTCTTTGAAACTTTATGTGTAAGCAAAAATATTTGAAACAACAAAAATATTCAATACTAGGGAACAAGTATCATAAATGTTTGTATCTATAAATGAAATGAAGTATGCAGCACATAAAACTTGTGAATACAGAGTGGAGTGGTTTAGGTCAGTGTAGGGTAGAGAGAGGACACAGACAAATGGTCACATTTTTCAAATGAAAAAATTACACTAAAATATACATGGTAATCACTTTAGAAATCATCATTTTTATAAATCATTTTATAAATCATCTTGTGCTCTGAGTTTACTAGATATATTATGTTTTTTAAAAGATGTTCCCTGCTTATTGATAACACTAAAATATCTGTTAATCATATTTCATGTTTGAAGCATTAATCATAATCATATCATTCATGGAACAACCGGTTTTAATATTTTTGTATTTAATTTTTCAGGTAATTGCTAAGTGTGTGAAAATGTATAGATAATATCTGATTTCTTTACACTTTTGCAGTTGATGCACTATATTAAAAGTCAATCTGTTTTCAAATACCCACATAGTTCTATGTGAATATCAGGATTCAAACACAAACAGAAATGCAAATGCCAGGATCCTTGCACTTTAAAAAGCAGGTGGTGTTTATTGCCTCATGCTTTTTAAACGTCTTTCTATCTTTACTAACAACAAAGTGGGTGGTGCTGCAAACTGCTATATATTTAACACGACTCTTTAAAGAGCTTATAATATGTATTTTTTTGATGACTAATCCCTAAGGTGATTCACTCTGAACTGCATAAAAACATTCAGTCTTATTTTGAAGAGAAAAAAAAAGCTGCTAGTTTAATCAAGATGATATTGTTGGCAGGGAACTCAAAGCTAAAAACAGATTTTTGTTTTATTTTCAAAAGAAAGTATTGGCAGGATGACAATTTAACAAGTGTGCAGCTGTAGGTGTAGTGACACCATCTTTGAAGCCATGTCTTCACAGAGCAATTGACTTAACTTGTTTGATTCAAACCACTTAGATAAGTCAAGCAACTCCATGTTCTATGGAGATGGTGCAAAAATATTATTTGTGTTCTTAATTTATATGTTTTTATTAATAATAATAGTTGGTATGCACTATGCAATTTAAATAATTAGCAAAGTTCTGACCTTTACTTTCAAACAAAGCTTTTCAAAACTTGGCACTATTTGCATTCTGGACTGGGTACTTCTCTATTATTGATAGTGGGGAGTTGTCCTGTGTATAAAATATATAGCAGCTTTGGGCAAATATCTGCATCATCCCAGTTGTGCCAATCAAAAATGTCTCTAGGTATTGCCAGATGGGTAAAATTATCCCTGTTAAGAACTTTTACCTTAGACTATATTAAATAATGTCCTTTCTATGCTTCCATAGGGTTAAATAATATGAAGTAACCAAGACCTTTTCTATATTTTTCTGAGGTGGTAGATGAGTCTACTTTACAATGATAATGTGTATTAGATCTTGGATTACCAATATAGGAAAAACAAAATCTTTGCCAGACATAAGAACAAATATTCTATGCTGGTATGATTTGATGCTCTAACCCAAATATTTCTTTGACTTTCTTTTTTTTTTGCACTGTTGATTATCCAAAATGTTTTTTGTTTCTGGAAATTATCTGAATAGATAGTATCCTCAGAGTTGATAAATAGCCTGGCTTCAAATTAACAGAACTACTAATAAGTTTTACTAACTGATCACATAAAATTCAAATGGTTCATTAGATTATGAAAAACTTCTTCTGTTTTTTCATTCTTCATTTAATCTCTTCTGTCTATGTATTCTCAAAATGCCAACTTCAGTTTCACCTACTTGTCACATTTTTCATCCTTTTGTTATCTTCATGAAAATCTCCTTTAAGTCAACTACTGAAAATAAATCAAAAATATATTTATTAAAAAATATTCAATAGTCCACCCCACTGCACTAAATAAGGACTCTTCATGCACTGGTAGTTGTACATAATGATTATTCTAACCACTTATTCATCTTTACTGATGTCTGTTATTTGTCAGACATGGCCCTTAGCACTGGGGACATGGTGCTAAACACTGGCTTCTCTGTGCCTAAGGGCTTGCAATGGGGAGAGACAATGCTTGCCCTGACGATGGGTCTAAGTAACCAGAAGATGTTATATAAGGGCACTTGAGAGGAACTGTTCTTCCAGACTTGGGAATTTCTTAAAGGAATGAGATCTGTCGTTCCCTATAACTGTATTCAAATTTGAATTCTCAAACATAGTAACTACCAAATTAATTTAATTTCCAGATTCTAGATTTCATATACATATACAACTCACAAATCATTTATTTTTAAAGTTTTACTCACAGATCAAACCCTGTTTTTTCTGTTTTTGTTTATTTTTGTTATATCTTGTTCCTATTCTTGCAGAGTTCTAGTATAAGTATTATTCCCACAAAGTATTATTAAAAAATAAATATATGTTCTTAGAAAATATTAAATCTCCATTGGAATTGTCAATCTTGTGTTATCATTAGCCTTTAATGACATCAATTAATGTTCCATTTTGAAAACTATTACTTGGGCCACTAAAGTAGTGTTGCTGGCCTGGGTTTTCCCATACCATGATGCCTCGTCCAAAACCAGAATTCCCTCCACTCGAAGTTCTTAGAATTAAAATCAGTAAAGTGGAGAAAAAGATATTTAGGGAAGATATGAACTAATCAAAACTATTAGATCAAGAAATGGTGTTTTTCAATTGCTGCTATTGGATACCACCTAACTTTTAATTAAAGGCCTAAAATATTCATTTCTTAAAACTGGTTAGAAAAAATTAAGTATCTACATCCAATGTCTGAAATCTGCCTTCATAATACATTATGAATTCATTTCTATCTTATAATACATTATCTTAGAATAGTGTTAAATTTCAAATTTTTACCTTTCCTTTCATTGTTGTGATTCTCATGATCTTGGCTTTCTTGTACATGTGGTTGGTTTGTTGTTTTCTCATGCATCGATGCTAATATGCTGAAGATGGGTTAGAGTTGCTACTGAAGTAGACAGAACACCTTGTCAAAGAGAGGGATAGCAAATTTTCATTACCAAGGATCTATGAAAATAAAAATAAGATCATAAGATGAACCACTGGGGGAAAACACTAAACAATGCCTTTATAATATATAAAATGATATTGTTCTACATATGCCTGAATGGTGAGAAGATGTGAATTTGAAATATCAACATATTTATAAAGTCTTTGTGTAAAGTTTTCTTTTGGAAGTTGGACTTGGGGTTTTAATTTGGGGAACTAGAGATTGAATCTTAAAAGTAATTGAATCTTCTGGAGATTTCAAAAAATACTGGGTTTTTGCAGTGGCTAGTTTATCTTAAGATGCCTAAAATTCTTAATTTCTTGAAGCTGAAAGTTGCACTTGTAATTTTTTCCAAAAAAACTGTTATTATCTATCTAATGAGACTCCTTATTCGACTTGATGATGGGATGATACTCAGAGTGGAAAACATCACACTAATCATTTTTACTTGTTTTGACTCCTTGCTAGTTTAGTCTCTGCTTCATAATTCATCAGTCAGTAATAATTAGAAACCAAGGAACATCATAAACGAAAGAAGAAATTTAAGAGAAAACATGCAGAAACTGCCAACAACATGTGAACACATAATACTTTTCAAAATAGACTTACTTGCTTTAAATAGATTTATTTTCCATCAAAACTTACATTTCAATTTATGAAGAGAATTACTGAATAATCCACAAACCAGCTTGAGATGTCTGAGAAATCATATGAAATGAAGTGATGCCAGAATGATGTAACTGATCAGATATAAAGATTGATTTCAGAATCAGTTGCTGTGTTTCTGTAACCAAGAGCAATAATTCGTTTATTAGGAAAAAAGAATAAAGCCACCCACCCTCATTTTATAATACTTCTGAACCAGAGCGCAGAGAAGACCTGTGATTTATAATTTGTAAATCTTACTATTTTGAGCCACATATCTTTTTGAACAGAATCATCATGGAATTATGTGGGGTAAGTATGCAAATAATAGACTTATTTTTTACCATGAATTAGTGTCATCTTGGAAGGCGAGGTTAGTGCCATGTTGACAGTACCATGCATGGCTCTATCTAAGCATTTTGTTTATATCTTTGTTTATATCTTTTACCACACAATGTAAAATGTGTGATTATCAAATATGCAAATAATATAATATTATGAAGGAAAGAAAAGATAAATACATGAATCAAAAAGGTCTCAAAAGCCTTCCAGGAAAAAGAAAAAACATTTGGTTGTATAGAAAAAGAACAATTGAATTAATTCAACATCATTGCTGTGTTAGTTTCACAGTTATGTATACAAATCCCTTTACACTCTATTTAAGAGGTAGAGCTTAATTTTCCCTGTGAGGTTCAACTATACTCAATGACTTGCCTCTGATCACTATAGTACAGCAGAAGTGATAGCAAATGGATTCATTATTAGGTTTTGAAAATATTGATGCTTTGGTCTTGATTACTGGTGTATCTGGGATCACCTGCTCTGGAGAAAGCCAGGTGCCATGTCATGAGGCAGGAACTAAAGTTCTACATGACAAGTAACTAAGGTTACTGGGCAACTAACAGTCAGCAAGAATCTGACACCTGTAAGCAAAACTGTCCCCAGACAAAAACTTAACTGCAGCCTCATCAGAAACCTTAAGACAAAACCACCCAGAGAGGCTACTGTTTGCTTCTCGACCTTCAGAAATTGTGGGATATAATGAATATTTTCGTCCCTGTATAAAAAATTTTAATAGATGTAATTTTGAGTTGCTTAGTTCTGGGCATAATTTGATATGCTAATATAACAGAATATATGAATTATCAAATGAGATTACAGGTGACTTAAAATTAACATACCCTTACACTGCTTTATGAGACATAGGATGATAGACCTTATTCAGTGTTGAGTCCTCAGTGCCACATTGAACAAGGAAAAGCGCGCTATGAGCAAGTTCAGAAAATGGTTGCTAGAAAGAGTTTGGGATACTTAGCCTTGTGATAAAATTCTGATGGGCACCGTAGACCGTCAAATTTTTATATATTTGAAAGATCAAAATATGAAAAAGCAATAACTCTATTATTGGTCAACATGGAATGTATTACTTATTACTCAAAATAAAGTACCTCTCCCAACTTCTTGATAATGAGTCAGCAGTTAGCAATTCCTCTGCATCACTAAAGATGTTCAAACATGAGGTGAATGAGGCTGTGTTATAGAGATATTTGGGCTAGATAATCCATTAAATAACTTTTGGTTCTGATATTCTATGATATAATTACATGCCCATTGATTTTCTTAACCTTGTCTCTACACTGGTAATTTCTAGGGAGGGTTAAAATACAGATGTCCAAGTTGACCTCAGAAAAATTAAATCAGAATGCCTGCTAATAGATCCTGATCATCTGTATTCATAATTGTAATATTCACTATACATCATTTAATGATATGTAGACATGTATCATTATATATGATAAATTTATTATATCTATTATATTCATATTGTATTCATTATATTCACTCATCAATTTACCTACTAAATCAAATTTATGTATACAAACTTGTGCAAAGAAATTTGTATTAAAATATTTGTTCAAGGTTATTCAAATAGTAGTTGGAGACACGGGTATTTGGAATAGGTATTATGGCCCCAGAGCTTTCACTCTTGATCTTTATATTAGAGTCATTCATGAATGACATGGCAATATTATTTCATGTAAGAGTTTCTTATCTTTTTCTTCACCATCTACCAAAGATAAATCTGCTTTAGTCCAATAACTTTCTTGGCATTTTTACTTCCCAAAGAAGGACTATTGCTTCTTAGGAGAGCAGCTGGATCTATTTCAAAAATAAAGGAATGGAAAGATGAGGCAGAAAAGACAGAGGATGAAGGCCAAGTCTAAACAGTGAGGGTTCCAGTTTGGGAGTGTAAAGAAATTAACGAGAAAGCAAAAAGATGCTACAAAGTATCACAGATTATTAATAGGTTCTCTTTGATGAAAGAATTCAACCATTATTCATCCAAATAATTTTATATTCCTCTATTTCTCAACTTCTCCTGATGGTGAGCTTCCTGATAATATCTATCTTATCTTGGTTTCTGTCAAAGTCTGAAAAACTCAAATATATACTTATTGTATACATTATAATAAATATATATAATATTATATTATATATATATATAATGATTTAGTTCAGGTTACCAATATGTATAGAATATTATATACATATATAATGATTTAGTTCAGGTTACCAATATGTATAGAATAATATAGTGATCACTTTGAAAGTTTTTGAAATTATCAACTACTCATGATAGAAAAAGTAAATAAAATCACATATGCTTATGCTAGAGGAAATATGGGATGAAATATTCTCTTTTAGAATATCATTATCATATTAATGCCATTCTCAGTGGCAGTTAAGTCCCTAATTCCAAAGTGTGAAAATTCAATTTTTAATGCATTGCACTTGAGTATAAAACTAATTTTTACTTTTGCCCTTTCTTACGTGAAAATTAAAAAAAAAGAAAAAACTTCTAAACCTAATTTTTAAATTAAGATTGAGGTCATTTTTTTAAAAGTAGTTCATTATTCATTAACTCATGAACATAGTATTGATATTGTTATATAATTATTATACATTTATATAGCACTTTTTATAATAGGCTAAATTAATATGTATTTGACAAGCATTTAGTAGTTATTCTGAGAAATGAAGAGTCATTTAAAGTTGCAAAGAATAAACCAGAACCATTATTGCTATTGTTTCATTGGATAGTTGTACTATTATTACTGTCATGAATAATAATGATCCATAGAGCAGTATACACGTTTGCATTTTAAAATGAGAGCTTATAACCACTTGTCATCATCAAGTGTATCATATAGTGTATCTATCTTCAAAAATAACTTTAGAAATAGCTGTGCCTGGAAGATTCATTTGTGGCTTATATGATTGGCAGAACTCTTGAAATACAAGCCACATTCCTTGTAGGGCATTTGTGACAGGCTGCCACAAACTGAATATATAGAATCTGATGGTTGTTTCTGAATACACAGAGTCTGAGTTCAATTTCACTTAGGTTATATAGATATGGATGTAAAGGGATGTTAGGTCATTGTGGCTGACATGGAGCATAAAAAGCAGAGACTTCAAGGAGTTATTTTCAGTTGAAAGTGACATACAATAATAAGAAAACAATTCTAGGCAAAATGACTAGAAGCACAAGAGAAAAATAAAAGAATAGTAAAAGAAAAAATAATATTTGATATTTGGGGCTATGGAAACGTTTATTTTTTATGTGGACTGGGAGTGTTGGAAAAGAGATTTTTAAAATTACCAAGCTAATAAATGAGTCCATCTAGTATGGGACTACTGAGGTAGATATAACCTAAATGCATATCAAAATAACCAGTATTTGTGTTAGTTTATTTTATTCTTTGAAAATGAATTTAAAATACAGCAACTACAGTTAATGAAAATATATTGTATATTTTAAAATAGCTGAATGAAATAATTTAAATATTCTCATAAAGAAATGATAAAAAGTTCAGGTAATGGTTGTGCTAATTAGCCTCATTTGATCATTTCACAATGTATACATGTATTAAAACATCACATTATACCCCATAAATAAATACAATTATTTGTCAATTGAAAATAAAATAAGAACTTTAAAAAAAGGGCATGTGATACACAATTTGCAAAACACTCTGAAATAGACAAGGATTAGAGTAAATAAGAATAAACAAATTTTAGAGAATTTGTTCAGGCATGCAAAATGATGTAAATTTTCACCATTAAGTTTTATATTGATGAAACATGCCCATATGTTTAGTTTTAAAATTTAGGTCCCTAAATCCGACAAGAAATGTTTATGTCCCATCTGAGTATAAGAAACAATGGCTAGAAAACATTGTTTACAAGTATGGGGTATTGGGATTCCTGGGATATTTTATGGCTTTTGTAGATGAGACACAATTAACTAAAACTCAGAGCTATTTTTTAATCTAGCATTTTGGTGTACCATAACAACATGTACAGTATTCCTATCGAATCAGATCCTTTATTAAGTTGATGCCAAGTTGTTAACACTTGAGTGCTTCTAAGAGTTTCTCAAAATAATCTTCTAGATCAGAAACATCTATCTAGAACCAGCAGTGCTAGTCTTCTCTATCATTCAGCTTCCTTTAGCAGTCCCAAGATTCAAAGTGCAGGCCAATTGCGAGTTTTTCAAATAAATCTTTGTTTTGGATTTCTACCAAGAGTTAGTTGCAGGTGACTCATAACAGGGCTAACTTGTTTCCTGTTTGGAGACAACTCATTAACTTTAGAATAACTCAGCTCTTCTACAATAAAAACAAAATTTTAGTAACCCTGTATTGCTAAATACTGATTGATTGTAAAATCAGTGATGATAGTTTTTAGTTAAATTGCATACATCAAAGTGACATGTGAAGAATTTATATTATTCTAATATTCTCATCCTGTTTTTTGTTTTTTAATCTATCATAAACACACACTTACTTGACTATTTGTCATTTGTTTTTATCCTGTTTTCTTCTGGTCTTCTTTCTCTGTGTGTGAATTACCTCACCTTTCCTCTAGATTTCTCAATTCCTCTCTGTCACAGGGTCCTCTTTAGGCTGTTTTAGCCAGTATCTTGTGGTTTAAGAAACAGAAGCACTCTTCAATCTAGACTAAGCTATGCCACTATATTCGAAGATTCAAAAAAAGAGCCAGTCATCCAAAGGTCTGGATTCAAGACTCCTTAGGAACCAGGTAGAGAGCTTTTCCCTCTCTCACCTCTGCTTGTGTCTATGGGGTTGCTTCAATTTGTGTCTTTTTTTCTCCCACTCTTCTCCCTTATTTGTCCTCCTTGTCCTCCTCAACCTTCAACTGCCTAAACTGTTTTCAGTATTTTATTATGCACATAGATAAAATGGGCCAGATCTTAATTTTCTAATTAATAAAACTCTATTGCAGTCATAGATGTTAATTTGTCTCTGATCCCTATTTCAAATTTGTCAAGGAAAAAATCAACCTATGCTTGAAACAGGTATCTATCTCCTTTGACTTAACCAACAAAAATTAGGAGGCACTGCCTGAAATGACTTGCACTCACAAAGGTTCACATGGAGAAGTGTGGGATCTGCGCTAAGCCTGGCTGAATCCCCCACTTCTTTGCCTTTGTAACTCTCTTGTCTTCTTTTTCTACCACTACAGGGACTATTGCTTGATTTTCAAATATGCTAAAATCTGTTTTACCTTAGGTCCTCTGTTCTCGCTGGAACAGAGGTCCAATTGCCTGGAATCCTCTCCAAATGATGTTTGCCAACATAGTTTTGTTACTCAGATCTTGGCAGAAATATCACCTTTTTAGAAAACCTTCTTTAGATTGGCTAATCAAACTAAAACAGCCACCTTGTTACTTGACATAACCTCATCCTCTTTTAGTTATTTACATAGTACTTACGATTAACTGATTTTAAAAATGTTTTATGTGTTTTAGTTTCTATTTAAGTCTAACATGTAAGTCAAGCACAAGAATCTTATCAAATCTTGTTCTCTATTGGACCCCCAATGCCTTGTACAGGGCCTGACATACAGTAGGTGCTAAATTAATAATTATGACATAAATTAATTGATATGATGCTTAAGTATTTAATACATTGACTTTATTAATGTATTCTCATTTTTTGATGAAGTAGGTTAATTAAATTTGTGTGGAATTTTAAGTGACAACTCTTTGATAATAATTATGAGAATATAAATGAATTCAACTGGTATATTACTGTGGACAGCAGTTCCTAAATTCTGACCATCTTTCTGTTCAGGGATGTAGAGTATCGTATAACTGAACAACAACAAAAAGTTAAAATCATTTATTGGTGTCTATCTTTTTACTGTTATAGTAAAAGATGTGTAAATTACATCATCATGACAACAGAATTTGGAAGTAGAGAAGCAGTTTTTATATTTTTCAGCATCTATCTCTTCCTCATTTTTCCTCCTTGTCCAAATTAAATCCTGGTAAGAACACGTTTCCACACTTGTCTATATCCAGGCATCTAAAATCAAGTGTCACAATCTTTTTTTTTTAAATATTTTTTAGTTGTAGGTGGACACAATATCTTCATTGATTTATTTTTATGTGGTGCTGAGGATTGAACCCAGTGCCTCACGCATGCGAGGCAAGCGCTCTACCACTGAGCCACAAACCCAGCCCAAGTGTCACAATCTTTAATCCTTCTTTTCCACATCATTGGGACCTTTGCCCTGTTTACTGGCTAATCCAAGAACAGCTATTTTTCAATAAAGAAAACTTTAAAGAGTGACAAAAGTTCACATTATGTGCCAATTAAATCACATATGAAAAACTCTAAAGTAGGCATGGAATAAAAATTTTGGAAGACTAAGAAACTGGCTATACAACACTTACATAAATACATTTCATAACTAAATACTATACAAAGGTGTACAAAAGCCTTTTTGAATAGGTAGGATCTTGATTGAGGTATCTAGTAAATTATTCACAAAAGTGGTACAATCCATAGCTGAGCTTCAGGAAATGAGTAGAATTTGTAACACCAATTCTAGAGTATAGTGAGTAATAAGTATTTGCAGAATGTGATAAGATTAAAAAGTGAACATATTAAATTGGTTTTGAATAACATTTTAAGAGGTTTGACTATTTGTTGTATTCCATAAATCACAGTGGAATACTATTAATTAGGGAAGCGACACAAAATTAAGTCAAACAATAAACTGCCTGTTGTATAGTAGGTGAAATTTAAAAAACAGATTAATTAATTAGAAGTTGACTATAAGTTTGTTTAAGAGAAGCTATGCCCCTAAAATGATGTTGACTTTTATTAAGGCTACAATAAAGAAGAAAAATGATGCTACAAAAGATGAAAAATTTAAAAGAAAGCCACTAATAATTCAAATTCACTATAGGCAAGTCTCAGACAGCTAACCATGTGGACAAATGAAGCCAGTGACTCCCCAACAGTAAATAATCTTTATATTTTGCAATGAATGTAACTTTAGTGATAATTTATTTTCAAAAAGTACTTAAAAGATAAAACTTATAGTCATTTTCCCTTAAACTTGATCATGCTTGTTATTTCTCACAATAGAAAATAAGTTTCTAATAAGGGGTAGCAGTATGTATCTATCCTGAATCATTATAGTAAACACATAAACACAATACCCATTTTGGTGTCATCACCAAGAATTTAATTTTCTCTAATAATTTTTAAAGAATTTTAAAATAAGACTTCTAATGTATTTTAATAAAATGTGGCTTAGTGTTTTATCCAAGTTTATAGCCAAGTTAGACATTTTAATTAGAATAAATCATTATTCCCTGAAATTGTGAGCATAGCTCATTTTTTCCTTTGTAGGCAAAGAATTTGCTTTGTTTGGTTTTTCAAAGCAAAGTCCATCTAAAAGTTAATTCCACTAATATTAAGTGTGAATTGCTGAAATTATAGGTGATATAAATGAAAATAGTAATATGCCAGAACTACAGCAATATTTTTAAAAGTTATAGGTATGTATAAGGGCTCAGAAAAGATAATAGTTCAAATGACTCACAGTCTTCTTCTTGACTAAGAGTTTACCCAGAAAGGGAATTTTATGGCTCTACTTTATTTGTGGTTCTAAGACTTAGGACGTGTGAAAGTAAGGTGGAATGTGGGAAAACTGTAGTTTAAGAAAAAAAGCACATTTGGAAATCAAGAATGTTTGGAGCTTTTGTTAGACAATAACAGACAATGCTTCCACTATCGTCATGAAAAGAGCATGGCTTATGATATGACCACTTGTCTAACAAAGAGGAAAGACAGGAAACTGATATGTAACAAATCTGGACCTGTAGCCAAGGCTGACAGAGTCCAGCCAAAATCAGCAAAAAGAGCTCATATTCCAATGCCATACACATCACCAGAGCAAAGAAAAGAGACAAAAATAAATGACTTCTTTTACACCACAAAGTTCTACAGAGCCTGCATGTGAAAGGCTATGAGTCTTCATAACTGCTGGCTTCAAGGCAGGGCAGCCAATGAAAGAAGTTGCTCCTTGAAATTGATTCATCTTTAATGCCCAGTGATAGCACCTGCTAGTAAATGTGACTGAGTCAATGATTCAAGTCATAACAAAGAACATGCACAACCTTTCTTTGGGGTGAAGAGCAAAATAGGTTTTAGCTGAGTCCTTAGTAGACACATGTCTTACAATTTGCTCCTTCTTTAATTTCTTTTTTATATCTTCATTCTTTTTACTGAACTTAGTGTCATTATTTGTGTTCAAAAGAGCAAGTCCTAAGTGACTTTGAATTATCTCTAATAGTAGCTACTATTTCCTTTACCTTACTCTCTAATAAGCACCGTTGGTTAATCATTACAATAAGCCTATGTCTTAGATATTACTATTCTACATATTTTACAGATAAGAACATTTAGACAGAGAAATGTTAGTTTCTTAAGGTCAAACAGCTACTGAATAGCATATCCAGGACCTGAACACAGGCAAATCATGACTCTGAATCAGAGTTTCCAACAATATGTAAATAGTTTTATTTAATTTTTCTTTAAATTTGACAATTTTTCTGTTCTCTTCTCTCCCCACACTTTAGTTCAGAACATACTATTACATGCTGGGTTTTCATTTATTTCATTGTCCTCTCAAGTTGCTGCCCTTTAAAGCTGTTCTCTTTATTATGTACACGATGTTACTTTCTGCCATTATTACATGTCTTAAAGATTTTCCCCTTTGTCCTTAGCTCATGAAACCATTCAACTGGACTCCTTGAAATTTTCCTTGGGTTTCTGGAAGACACACAACACTCTCCCAAACATAAATTCAATAGGTTTTGTGCATTCTTCCTCTTTCTTGACCTTAGTAAAGTAGTAAATAATAGCACATGGCTCCTAACATGAGAAATGTCTAAGACCAAATAATGAATTTGTCATTTCAAAGCTAGGGAGAAAAGGCCAATATCTAACATCCAAATATATATCTACCATCCATATTCCTAAGAGTAACTGGTTTGAATGCTAGTAACTATGAATATAAGGAATTACCATTTTTTTCTTGAAACTCATTTTCTAACATATATTTATGAAATTCTTTTATTTATTTATTTATTCTAATTAGATATACATGACAGCAGAGTCATTTTGATTCATTGTAGCACAACAAATGAAGCACAACTTTTCATTTTTCTGGTTGTACACTATGTCGAGTCTTATCATATGTGCATTCATACATGTACCTAGGGCAATGATATCCATCTCATTCCACCATCTTTCCTGCCCCCATGTCCTTTCCCTTTCCCTCCCTCTCCTTTGACCAATCAAAATTCCTCCATTCTTTCCATGCACTCCACACACACACACGCACACTATGGATCAACATGCACTTACCAGAGAAAATATTCTGCCTTTGATTTTTTGGGATTGGCTTACTTCACTTAGCATGATATTCTCCAACTCCATCCATTTACCTGCAAATGCCATAATTTTATTCTCTTTTAATGCTGAGTAATATTCCATTGTGTGTGTGTGTGTATCTATCCATTCATCTACTTAAGGGCATCTAGGTTAGTTCCACAGTTTAGCTATTGTGAATTGTGCAGCTATAATCATTGAAGTGGCTGTCTCACTGTGGTAGGCTGATTTTAAGTCCTTTGGGTATAGAATGAGGAGTGGGATAGCTGGGTCAAATTGTGGTTCTATTCTAAGTTTTCTAAGGAATCTCCATACTGCTTTCCAGATTGGTTGCACCAATTTGCAGTCCCACCAGCAATGTATGAGTGTGCCTTTTCCCCTATATCCTCGCCAACAATTATTGTTGTTTGTATTCTTGATAACTGCCATTTAAACTGGTGTGAGATGAAATCTTTTAATTTGCATCTCTCTAATTACTAGAGATATTGAACATTTTTTTCATATATTTGTTGATCAGGTTGTATTTCTTCTGAACTCCTCTGACATTTCATCACCTGCATTGTCAGTGGATTTTATTATTGTAGTAGCTTGGTTTGTTTGGGGCACTTCCTTCCCTTGTTTGTTCATGTTGTCTGTGTGTCTTCCTTTCTTGCAGTGTGGATCTAAGGTATTGCAGTTTCTACCCTATAGTCTTGTAGTGTCCCTGCAGATTACCTGTACCTCACCTTGGTGTTCACTTCCAGTCCCCAGCAGGTGTCTCAACATGAATGCTACTGCAACTAAGGATGGTAGCGGAGGTAACTTAAGATAGCAGTGAGGATGTCCAAGATGAATGCAACCATTTTCAGAGATGGGGCCGAAAGGGTGGTACTTACAATGGCTTTGGGCTGCCTGTTTGGAGATGCAGTGCTGTGGCATGCTGTGCTGTGGTAGGCAGCTTCCTGTAGGCCCTTTGTCTTATCCCAAAGTGGAGGCTACTATATGGGGAGGGCTATGGCGAAGACTGCAGTGTCCCAAGATGGATGCAGGCTGGGGAACAAAGCTTGGTAAATGGGGAACCACGGTGTGGACCTCCACACTGGGTAGGGGCAGTTCTGGGCCTGGGCTGTTACAGAGGTTGGCAGGGGTGGTCCTAGGCCTGACCTGGGCCTAGGCTTTCATGTGGAGGGATAAGACCCAGGCCCAGGGCCTGGGCTCCCATGCAGGTCAGTGGGGGCAATTCTGGGCCTGGGCCTGGGCCATGGCATCTCTTTATGAAATTCTTTGTGGAAAAACCCTACTGCTTTTTCAGTTTCTTGTTCCTTTGACACTGCCTACACATGATTGTTGGTAAAAACTGTCATTGATCTGGTTTTTCCCTTTTTGTAGAAATTTCACCCTCTGTGATATCCTTCACTATCAAAAAAATAGGCTTCCCTTTCATTCAGGGGATTTCTAGACCAACTTCTGCCACACACATCCTATCCCAAGTTGGAGTCCCTCTCCCCAACTCTTCCCTAGACATTTCCATTTGGGTTTTCTGCCAGTATATAGAAATAAAAATGTACAAATAAGTGAAAAAGAAATTTTCTTTGTTCTAATCCAATTCTTATTTCTGCTCTTTGGCTTTGGTGCCATCTTTCATCTGCCACGACAATGTCAACCTAATGTAGTCAAAGACATGTAAGATTAAAACTGCAGTAGAACTGAAAGTTTTATTAGCTTACTGCATATCATCAATGAGTAAATATAGTACTAGACATGCAGCCAGATGTGGGAAGTCAGGAGGAGAATCAAAGTTCCCAAAACCCAAGGCCACAGTTGTTTCCTGTATACAAACCTGAATCTGTGGCCATACTGGATAATTTCTCTCCATATTATCTCTTAAGTCTGTTTACTCCCTTTCCTCTGGTGCTTCCCTACTTAGTTCTTACTTTATCTGGAATATCTCTAGTCTTCAAATAAGTGTCATTCTTGAGTAGGTACTAACTAAGGAGCATTTCTTGAAATGCAACTCTAATTCTGCCAAACACTTTCACTTTTTCTGTATTTTTTAATGATTAACAAAGCTCACTGTCATTGAGTCATATGTATAGGAACTATAATTGACATACTCTATATCCATGATCCCACTTATGCTTCCCAACAGTCTGCATTATTCCTTTTCAAAGCCTTCTCATACATTCACAAAACTTTAATTCATCCCATTAGTTAGTTACTGCCCAGGTAATAAACCGTACAACTGGAATTTCTTGGTTGGTTTGACTCCAAAGTTATTCCAAATGCAATAACTATGTTTCTTCATAAACCTTCATTATACAGTGTACTGTCAAGGAGAATGAACTCTTCATAAAGCAAACCTACTTCCTTTATTCCCTTGTGTGTTACATCTCATGTACTATCACTCAGAATACCGTCCTTGCACCTCACACACACCCATCAAAATCTACTAGATTTAGAGTCATCAAGCTTAGTAATAGCTGTTCTTTCTGAACTTAAACTGCTTGTGGTCATAGTTTATTCTCTTTTTCATCAATTGAAGTGTAGAGGCCAGAGCTTCCCTAAAAGTATTTAGCCACAAGCTATCCAATTACTAGATTTTATTTACAAAAATCAGCAGATAATCCTGAAGGTAATTGGGAAAAAATCTGGGAATAGAAGCAGAAAACTTAAAAGAAGAGCAAAATATTAAGATTTACTTGGAGCATGCGAGGTCAAACACACATCAGTGTGGTGTAACTATCAATATCATTTGAGCACCTGCTGGTTACTAAGTGTTGTGAGCTATGGTTGGCAATGTGGTGAAGATAAAGTTCTGACTTTTGCTAAGCTCACAGGATGATATAAATAAAAGACACACACAATAAGAATAGATCAACCAGTACAAGGTTAAATGCTGAAATTATGTGCAGAGTAAGAAAAGTTGTGAATTCCTTTGGCCATCTGTAGCTCTCCACAGCTATTTACTTTCCGAGGCAGGTGAGTGTTTCTCTTATGGCTATAGAATTTTGTAGCCTAGATATTACATTATATCCCTTTCATATGTTATGATTTATTAATAACTAAAACCTATCCTTCAGGAGACTCTGACACCTGCATAAACAACTAGACTCTGTTTCATATTTATAGATGCAAGCTTGAAAGTTTAGGTGTAGCACTATAAGAACTGGTTCTTTATCTTTTCAGTTAAGTTTAATTATGTATCCTTACCTTTCAACATATTATTTATTGTCTTCCTCAGATACAATGGTGTTTCAGAAGTCAATATATCAAAGAGTTGTATATCCTCTAACTACCCCTCTCTGATTTAGTTAGAGGCTGCCACATATTGTAATGCTACTTCTGGATAACAGGATGCAGTCCTTTCCCATTACTAACAAAAACAATTACTCAAAGGGAGACACACCATGTCTTTATTTTGCCTCGGTTCTTTTATCCAAATTAGACTTTCACTTTTATGAGAAACTGCTGATTTCACGATTGCTAGCTTGTTGTGGTTGCCCAGGCTTTCACTTCATTTCTGCATTTAAACTGGTTTGATTATGCCATAATTATAATTTATGTATTTTTATGAATTTCAATTATTTTAGGGCTTAAAAGAATTTGGTTGATATGTTTTGAAAAACTGTTTATTCCCTGGACTTTAAGAATTAGAGAAAGCCCCCTCTTTGCTTCCAGCACCTCTCTCACTTGCTCTTCATCGTCAAATACTGTAGTTTCAGACATTTGCCATCACAGTGCATCCCTGTTCTTAGAACACTGCCACATTGAAGTCTTTCACTGTGATCTTGAATACACAGGTTTTTCTCTGATCTTCTGAGTGGTTTTGTCCCCTTATCATATGAGTTTTTCCATTACAGATTCATGAGATGCAGCTGATCACATGGGAAATTATTTCTCTTACAATTTCTCCTTCAGAAAGGTGACCATGCCTACTCTGTATCTGATGAAGAAATGAATAGATGAATGAACAAATGAGCTCTTGGTAATCTCTCACCATTGCTTTATTCCTCCCCACTGGCATTTTCCAGCCAGTTCTTAATGCCTCTTTTAAGTGATATTGTTCCTTCCATTATCCAATAGTTTTTCCAAAGTATCTGTCGCATTTGAATATATGATAGCATGGTCAAATCAGAAGTGCTTTTCTTCTCTGAACTAATGAAATAATCCACTCTTTAATGAAAACTTAAAAGGAGCAAAGTGGGTCATTGGAATCTCATATATCACATTGATTACTTCCTTTATCCTTCCCATAAGTTCAAAGTCTTTCAATCTAACTTGCTTTCTAGCTTTTTATTCTATACATTTTTGCTTTCTTTCTGTCCTAATTTCCCACTTTTTTCTGTTTGTTTTTATAATTCTATTTCTCTTCCTGTACTAATACCTACACCTAAACCTGCTCATTTATAGAAGTTGACTGATTCTTTTTGACACATATGGATAGTCTAACCATGTGAATATAGTCCAGCTTGCTGATCTTCATGTACCCAGTAAACTACAACCTTCTCCCATCATCCTTCATGTTGTTTCAATTTAGGTACTTGGAATACTGTGTTGCATTTAGAATAGGCTCAGATCCTTCCCTACTTTTGTGTAGGACATTAGACTTACTCCTTATATTCTGTTCACTGATATTAGTAAAGCTCCAAAATGAAAGCATTAGCCATGACCACAAACATAATATTTGCCTAATCTTTAACACAAATTTTAGGTTCTTGCTGCAAAATTTGACCTGCAAATTGTTTGAGCCTTCATTATCAACATGAATTTCTATCCAGTATATTCCTTTATGTGGAGATTTGATGACATTGGAAGCAATCTATAGAGTTGCAGCAGAAGCCCATTCCAAATGTCTTACACTATCCCATAAATTTTTTTAAGTTCTGTCAATCATATCCCAGAGGTTCTCTCAATTATGATAACATATCACATTTGCAGACATTAATTTTGCTTTATGTTTGTTTCAATAAAAATAATTGACCTACCTTGGAGGAAATTCTTAATCAAAACAAGAAAAAAAAACAATCAATAAATCTCTTGCTTTCATAGGATCTAAATAAAGAAAGTGACAATCAGGCTGGTAGAGTCAGATTCACAATACAAAGTTAGGAAACCATTGTCTTTATTGGGATTTGGGATATCCTAGTCATGGGAGCTAAAGCTGTTTACTACTTCAAAGTTCTTGTCATTTCCTGTATTCACTAGCAATTGAAAGTTATTTTCAGTAGTAATGCACATTCTTTATTTTGTTTATTTTTCAAGGAATAACAAGTAAGAAAAGAGAAAAATACAAAAATTAATTAGGTATTACAAATATTTTTGAAACTGTTTACTGGTATGCTTTATTATAATGGATTAAATAACATAGTAAATGATACACAATCCTCCATTGGTTAATTTTATTAAATAGCAATATTAATCACTGTATACCTACAACATTAATCACTGGATACCTACCCTGACAGCTTAATCTATTCACATAGATATATACTTAAGTGAAAGAGTTCATTTATATTCATGCAAATTTGTTAGAAATATCATTGCTTCTGGAACATTTAGTGGACTGCATATTATAAGTAAAATATCTCTATGTCATCTTTTAAACTGGTTTCCTTATTTCTTCTTTTCTGTACTTCGTAAAAGTTAACTGGTTAAACTATAAAAGATAATCATTATATAGGCCCACATCTGATTCATTAATGCTATTAGTGGGAAATGAATACTTGCATTATCATGTTCTAAAAGATGTATTTAAGTGACATAGTAACATTGAATAAAATTGTATCTACTTTATTCTTGGGAATTTAAAGAGAAAAAAATTAAAATATGGGCAAAGGATGCCTGATACAATTTACCATAGATCATTTTCTCACTAATAGTCTAAAATTTTCTTAAACTTGTGATAAAAGTACTGGCACTATTCAGTTCCTTTTTAGCTAAGCCCACTTATTCTCTGAATGTTACCATAAATGGCAGTTGACTTTTAGAATTTTCTGTGATATAGATAGAAAAAAATGTTCATTATATTGTAGCTGGAAATGTATTAAGAAACTCCTAAAAGAAGTAATGCTTAAATAAATTCTCAGAAAGAAAATAGGACATATACAGGAAAATAAAAACTTCTAAGATTCCCAGATAAAGCAAGGCACATACACAAATCCAGATGTAAAGAAGTATAGATTTTGCCTTCTACAGTACAGGCAAAATGAGAAATGAGACTGAAGAGATAGGCAAAGGCTAAATTATGAAAATATTTAGAGGTATATTTAAGGAGATGGAACTTTGTCTTAAAGGCAATTGTATTATTTTAACTTGAAATTTGTTAAGTATTTTGAGCAAAGGTAAGACATGTTCATATTCCTATTGTAGGAAGGGTTTTCTGTCAGGAGAATGGAAGATTGGCTGGATGGAGGGAGTAATTGGGCTGTTATCATGGTGTTGGGGTTCAAAACCTAAGCAGCAACTATGAAAGCAGAGTCTCAAATATCAAAGTTATAGACTGCAGGGAGTTTGGTGATATCAAAGCATTTGTAAAAGCTATTTTACTGAAGATTCATTGAACAACCAGTGCTCTAGTTGCCAAGCACTGGGTAAGAAAAAACAGAAACAGGTGGTTTTGGAGAGAAAAAGAAGTATTTTGAGTTTAGCTCTGGAAATTTCAGGTTTTCCAACTGTAATTCTGCAACTGTAAGCTAATTCTCTACTTAAACATTAATTATACAAATACCATATGTTTACAAAATGTTTCCTGCAGCTGCCTCTTAATGTTTAGGGAATATTGTGTTTCTCTGCTGCTTTGGTGAATGGCTGTCTCTTTAGCAGAAAGAGAACAACATCCAGGCAAACTGCTCCCTGAGAGGGTCACCATTCTGGCTGAAAAAATCTTGGTTATATCATCATATTCTAAATTCTTCTAGAGTCTAGTGGTTGGAACCCAAGCTCTGGATTAATATGAACTTGGTTCATAATTTCCATTCTTAGTTCTACAAATTGTGTAACCTCTGCAAAAGCTTATATTTCTTTATCTCTTTAATATTTTAAAAAATTAATAATAGTGCTCACCTCATAAACTGGTGTCATGTATGAAGTGAATTCTCAACAAATGCTAGGTAGAAATGTCAACATCTGTATTTAAATACCTCTATTCACTTTCTTTAGATTTTAAAATTTAGCTCTTTAATCCCCAATCCTTCTACATCTACTAACATATAGTTAATTAAGAACATGTGATTAGCTTATTAAATTATAAGATCATGTAAGTCAATTGTTGAATTTTGAGATTGAATCTTCACACATGATTCTGGTGTAAAGATGAAGAGGTTCCAAAAATTAATGATGAATGCTAAGAAAGTGAATTGTTAATCATGGGATTAGTTACAAGCTTAGCATTTTAAACACCTGGTAATCCTGTAGAAGTATTGAAGACAATAAATTAGCAGATGCACATTTGTCTATGGATTTCATGAATTGTTACTTACTGCTGGAACCATATTGCACTAGATCAGTGATATTTTATTCTATCAGCACATTGGAATTCGATTCTGATTTCCTTAGTCCAAAATATGACCTGGAATATACTTCTGATTTAATTCCTCTGGGTCAGACTTGGGCATTGAGATTTTTAAATGCCCTCAGAGATGCTAATGGCAGGCACCTTTGAGAACCATTGCTCCAAAATAACCTATTATTTCACATTCTCACACTCTGAATTCCTAATATAGAGCTTTACAGTCACAACAGAGGATACAGGGCTTCATTAATTTTTAAATTATTTGTTATATATTTTCCAAATAACACCAACAAATATAAATCCTTAGTCATGAGCTGTGTTTATTGTGCTTTATTCAAATTGGTACAGACTGCTGAAAAATAATAGGAGGACTCTAAGTTAATCTCTTTTAATTAAAATCAAATTTCTAAATCATTGAAGTAAAGTTACAATACTAAAGTAGCAGTTTTTTAGTATACTATATGCTAATATTGGGCTTATATTTTACACATTTTTGCCAGTCTAACCCAAACTTTCAAGAATTTCCTATAATAATTATACTAATTCCTTGGTTTTCCTACATATTCTAGGACTGTAACTTTAATATACAAATTGGTTTTTTAAATCATGAGTACTAGAACAGATAAATACTGCTCAAAAAATTTACCTTAGATGGATCTGAAATTATGTCCACCACAAAGGAAAAATGCAGGAGTATACATACAAAAATTACTATATGGCACATTATGAGAATATTTTATATAAATAGTTTATAACATATAATATCAGTGTGTGTTAGCTTTCTATCACTATGAAAAAAAACCTTAGAAAATCAACTCAGGAGAAAAGACTTATTTTGCCTCATGGTTTCTGATGTTTAAGTCCATAGTCACTTGGCTTCATTGTTTCTGGACCTGAAGTGAGACAGTACATCATGGCAGGACATGGGCAAGCAAACTGCTCACCTCATGGTGGTCAGGAAGCAAAGAGAGAAGGGGAGGAAGAGAGAGAGGAAGAGACCAGGAACAGAATATAGTCCCCAAATGCATACCTTTAAGGATGCACTCCCTTCAAATAAGTTTCACTTCCTGCAGTTTTCACCACCTCCTGCCCTCATGATCCAAGTATTTCCCAAAAGCACACCTTTGAACATTGTTCCACTGGGGAACAAGATTCCAGCACATAAAAGTCTGGGAAACACTTCAGATCCAAACCATAACATGGTGTTTGTAAATATGTTTGTTTATTTGCCTGTGAAATTATGAATATAGAATAGTCTTACTTGACAAAATTTTACTAAAAATCAACTATTGGTAAAAATCTGTTTGAAGCATTGCAGAAATACAGAAAAATTATACTGCTAACTCACTTATAATCTGTATAAGAAGATAAATCATGTCTTCCAAAGGTATTGTAATTATTTTGTATATATTTTTTTAAGTAATGTATGTTACACAGTAGTCCAAAATAGTTTAAGGTAGCTATCTATTGAGGAGAGAGAAATAGCCATCTAGAGATGTTCACATCCTTGTCTTCAGAATCTGTGGATAAGCTATGTGGCAGGACAAAGGGAGATATAGAGGCTGTAGGAAATTAAAGTTGCTAATCATCTGGTCTTGAACTGAGATTATCTGGGAATGTCGAATGGGTCCAGTGTATTCATAGGGCCCTTAAAAAGTGAAACAGGGAAGCAGAAGGGTCAGGATGAGAAAGACTTAATTGACCATTGCTGGCTTTGAAGATGAAAGGGAGTCTCTTGCAAAAAATGAAGGTAAACGTTGGAGCGGAGAAAACAAAGGCAAGCCGGGTGCAGTGGCGCACACCTGTAATCCCAGCACTTTGGGAGGCTGAGAAAGGAGAATCGTAAGTTCAAGGCCAGCCTCAGCAACAGTGAGGCACTAAGCAACTCAGTGAGACCCTGTCTCTACATAAAACACAAAATAAAATAGGTCAAAATAAAATAGGATGTAGCTCAGTGGTCGAGTACCCCTGAGTTCAATCCCTGGTACAAAAAAAAAAAAAAAAAAGGCAAGAAAATGTACTCTTTAGTAGCCTCTTCAGAAGGAGTACAGGAGTATAGCTGTGACACCTTGATATTAGCCTAGTGAGACTCTTTAGACGCCTGACCTTCAGAATCAGGAGATCCTAAATGTCTGCTGTTGTTAGACAAATTGTTCTAATTACTTACAGTAGGCATAGGAAATTCAGACAGTTGTATAGAGTAATTTAGGACACATATCAAAGCAAAATAAATTGGAAATATGTAGCGAACATGATATAAAGGGAAATAAAAATAAAACACTTATACAGTGTAGAAACAAATTTACCACAGTAATGATAATCTAAAAATTCTAGATATAACACAAAGAAGGGAATATGTTCAGCTGTGAAATTATAATGTCTATTAAGTAAAAATAAAAGGATAACTCTAACCATAGTATATGTTAGAAAATCATCATAGTTACATGTCTTTCTGTAGTGTGTCAGAATACCAGTTCTATTATATGCTTTGCACAGTGTGGGTTCCCTGATCAATGCTCCATTTTATCTAATCCTGCTTGAATCATTGCTGAAAAGCAGTGAATTTCTACTAGGGCTTCTAAAAGTTGTTAGACATTTGCTGATGACATTTATTATCTCATAGAACTAGTATATAATAATATATTTTAGGAAATGTGGTAGAGATGAATAGTGCTATACTTGCTCACAAGAAAGGAAGCTTATTTCCAGGTGCCATCAGGGAAGTCTCTGTAGCATAGACACAAGATTTGCCAGGGCCTGATGAGATGAAGAGAAGGAATGGAGCATAAGGAATGGTATTTTAGAAAGAGTATCCACGTGAGCAGAAATACCAAGGTAGAAAAGTATAAGATGTATTAGTGGGAACTCAGATTGACTAGGGAAACTAAGATAAGTGAAGGTAGATGAGCTGAAAAGAGTGTGCAGTTACTTCTAGCAGGAGTCTGAATATAAAGAGGATTAGTCTGGAAACAATTCTGTTGTTAAAAGGGTTGGGAAATTGATGGCATGCAGGAAGGGTAGAAAACTGTCCAAATCTTCGCCCTAAAACCGTTAACCTGGCAATGTCATGCAGGATGTTGATTCAGAATTGACGGAACCAGAACAAAGGTTTGAGGATATTCAATAAAAATACTATGAACCATAATAGAGGCAGAAGAAATAAGTGATAAATTTGAAAAATATTATAAAAATAATCAACAGATATTTTTCCATTATTTATATAAAAGTTGCTTATTTCAGCAAAAAAATAGGCAACATAACCACTGATCCCATATCACATAGACTATAATGAGTCTGTGGACTCAGTAAATAATGTGATAAAACATGTGTTATATATACAATATTATTTATTATCTGTAGGAAATGAACTTTCCAATTATTTAGAATGATAATATATTTTAAACTGCAAGGACAGTATCTTTGTGGGGAACAGGGCAAAGGTTGTAATACCTTTAAAATTCAATGGTATTTTTGCTTCTTTATTTTTCCCTTTAATCAATTATTTCCTTAAGAAAAATTCTTGAATGCTTGCTATGTTCTGTGGGTTTGTAGAGGATGATGACTCACTGTGTGATGTAGGGGTATGGGTGCCCATGTTAAGTCTATGTGTGATGCTTGTGTGTGTTGTGTGTAGATTTCTCCTTTGATGCATGCATTTTTTTTTTTATGTGAGTATATGTGTATGTGTAAGTGTAAAATCTGGAAATGGAGGTGTATATTATTTGACAGATCTGCTTGTAACAAGTTTCCAAGACTCTGCTAATGCGATGGATCAGGGCAGCAAGCCCTTTTTTTGTTTGAAAATTACTAGTTGTCATATGGTTCTTCTTCCTATTCAAAGATTACTTCCCCGAGTAAATGCATGGTAATGAAAAGGAAAATGTTCAATGTTTAATAAATCATCTTTATAGCAGAAATATTGTGGTCTTTGTTCTCCATTTCTGAAGACAAGAAATATAATTAACATTTCCAGCTGAACCAGCATGCAGTGTAGATTACTAGTTTCTAAAAGTCAACAATCTTATAGAAAAATAAGAGGCACACTAACATATTCCCTTTCCATAATATTTGCAGTTCATTTATAAAATATACATAACTGAAATGTCCCTGAAGAAAAATTTATGTCATGACTATATTTTACATTTTTATACATTCATTATTCATTTTAAATATTGTTTGTCACCAAAAGATCAACATATAGGTTCTGGTCAAGTAATTTTTACAGGATAGAAAATGGGAACTAGTGCATAAAGTCCGAAAGAAAAGCAATCAAAATGCTATAATTTGTAACCCCCACCACATTAATTTCAACTTCTCAACTACCCACAACATATAAAGAGCCTTCTCAGATGCTGGCTGGGGAAATGATGGGTAGCATGCGTTAATGTACATGTCGGTGTGCATGGGTGTGCTAAAGCATTCTGCTCATCTTTGTCAAGGACACACTCATGCTACTTGATTGAACAGAATATTTGCCTCTATTATGGTTTATTTGGATTTTGTATAATAAAGACTAGGAGAGGGGTTATTTCTGTGTTCATAATTAGGTTGAGTATTATATTTGTTCATCTAGTATTAAAATAGAGGACATTTGCAGAGATTTATTTTGAGTAGTTTTCAATTTAAAGAATGAAAATTATAACACCATGTATGAAAATTATAACACCAAAAATCCAATTTTTACTAGTGTTGGCTCTTATTTTAATTCAAGACTATTATAAAATATTTATACATTTAATATATCTTTACTTACTATATTAATATTATTACTTTTAGGGAAATATGGATTACAATTGTGCCTTATTTATTTTACATGCTTATTTTAGACTATTTGCTTTCTATATGACTGTTCCATAAATCTACTAGATGTAGGCACTAACTAGACCCAAGACAGGGCTTTGACAACAGTATTAAAAAACTCTTATTGAGCTGAGTACGGTGGCACACACCTTGTAATCCCAGCAGCTCAGGAAAATGAGGCAGGAGGATCGAGAGTTCAAAGCCAGCCTCAGCAATTTAGTGAGGTGCTAAGCAACTCAGTGAGATCCTGTTTCTAAATAAAATACAAAATAGGGCTAGGGATTTGGCTCAGTAGTTGAGGGCCCCCGAGTTCAATCCCTGGTACCCCTACAAAAAAATAAAGAAAGAACTCTTATTGATTCTTGTTCTTTCCAGTTGGAAATCTATTATAAAAGTTTCTGGTTCTCTCACTCAAAATTTACCCTACATTTCAAGAGGAACACCAGCTTCAACAAATCAATTTCATTGTTATTAAAACTTCATTTGATAAAATACATTCATTTAAGTGTACAACTTAATGAGTTTTAAACTTTTTAAATAAATCCATACCATTGTCATCCCAGTCACAACATGGAATATTTCTGTAGCCTGTGTTCTAAAGATTCTCTGCAGATGGACCACATAGTATCCCCTACACTTGCTCAGGAAACTACTGATAAGATTTGATGAACATTGATGCAAATATTCTCAATAAAATTCTGGCAAATTGCAGTAAAAAACATTAAAAAGAGAGTGCACCATAATCAAGAGGGTTTTATCCCAGGTATGCAAGGTGGTTCAACATACAGAAATCAATAAACGTAATTCATCACATCAATAGATTTAAAGACAAGAATCATATGATTATTTATAAAGATACTGAGAAAGCATTTGACAAAATTCAGCACCTCTTCATGTTCAAAACACTAGAAAAACTAGGGATAGTAGGAACATACCTCAACATTGTAAAGGCTATCTATGTAAAACCAAAGGCCAACATCATTCTAAATGGAGAAAAATTGGAAGCATTCCCTCTAAAAATGGGAATAATACAGAGATGCCCTTTTCTATCACTACTATTCAACATAGTCCTTGAAACACTAGCCAGAGCAATTAAACAGATGAAAGAAATTAGAGGTATATAAATAGGGAAAGAAGAACTTAAACTATCATTATTTGCTGACGACATGATTCTCTACTTAGAGGATCCAAAAAATTCCATCAGAAAACTTCTAGAACTAATAAATGAATTCAGAAAAGTAACAGGATATAAAGTCAATACCCATAAATCAAATCCTTTTCTATACATCAGTGATAAACCCTCTGAAAGAGCAATTAGGAGAACTATCTCCATTCACAATAGTCTCAAAAAAATACTTGGAAATCAATTTAAGAAAAGAGGTAAAAGACCTCTACAATGAAAACTACAGGACACTAAAAAAAAAAAAAAAAAAAAAAAAAAAAAAAAAAAAAAAAAAAAAAAAAAAAAAAAAAAAAAAAAAAAAAAAAAAAAAAAAAAAAAAAAAAAGAAATTGAAGAGGACCTTAGAAGATGGAAAGATCTCCCGTGCTCTTGGATAGGCAGAATGAATATCGTCAAAATGGCCATAATACCAAAAGTACTATACAGATTCAATATGATTCCAATTAAAATCTCAACATCATTTCTTATAGAAATAGAAAAGGCAATCATGAAATTCATTTGGAAAAATAAGAATCCCAGAATAACCAAAGCAATCCTTAGCAAGAAAAGTGAAGCAGGAGGCATCACAATAGCAGACCTTAAACTATATTACAAAGCTATAATATCAAAAATAGCCTTGTAATGGCACCAAAATAGACATGTAGACCAATGGTATAGAATAGAAGACACAGAGACAAACCCACATGAACACAGTTCTCTCACACTAGACAAAGGTGCCAAAAACATACATTGGAGAAAAGATAGCCTCTTCAACATAAGGAAATCCACATGCAGCAAAATGAAACTAAACCCCTATCTCTCACCATGCACAAAATTCAACTCAAAGTGGATCAAGGACCTGAAAATTTGACCAGAGACCCTACACCTAGTAGAGGAAAAAGTAGGCCTAAATCTTCATCATGTCGGATTAGGACCTTACTTCCTTAACAAGATTCCTGTAGTGCAAGAAGTAAAATCACGAATCAATACATGGGATGGATTCAAACTAAAAAAAAGCTTCTTCTCAGCAAAAGAAACAATCAATGAAGTGAACAGAGAGCCTACATTCTGGGAACAAATTTTTGCCACACAAACATCTGATAGGGCACTAATCTCCAGGATATATAAAGAACTCAAAAACCTTAACACCAAAAAAAAAAAAAAACCCAATCAATAAATGGGCTAAGCAGCTGAACAGACAATTCTCAGAAGAAGGTATACAATCCATCAACAGAAATTATGAAAAAATGTCCAACATCTCTAGTCATCAGGGAAATGCAAATCAAAACTACTTTAAGATTTCATCTCACACCAGTCAGAATGGCAGTTATCAAGAATATAAACAACAAGAAGTGTTGATGAAGATGTGGAGGAAAAGGCATACTCATATATTTCTGATGGGAATGCAAATTGGTGCAACCAATCTGCAAAGCAGTATGGAGATTGCTTAGAAAACTTGCAATGGAATCACCATTTGACCTAGCTATTCCACTCCTTGGTCTACACCCAAAGGACTTAAAATCAGCATACTACAGTGACACAGCCACTTCAATGTTTATAGCAGCTCAATTCACAATAGCTAAACTGTGGAACCAACCTAAATGCCCTTCTATAGATGAATGGATAAAGAAAATATGGTATGTACACACAATGGAATATTACTCAGCAATAAAAGAGAATAAAATTTTGGCATTCACAGGTAAATGAATGGAGTTGGAGAATATCATGCTAAGTGAAGTACACTAATCCCCAAACTACAGAGGCCAAATGTTCTCTCTAATGGGCAGATTCTAATCCATAATAGAAGAGGGGGCATAGGAAGAATGGAGAAACTTTCGTCAAAGGGGAGGGAAAGGAGGTGAAGGAACATGGGGGCAGAAAGGATGGTGGAATGAGATGGACATCAATGCCCTAGGTTCATGTATGACTGCACATATGGTGTAACTCTATATTGTGTACAACCAGAGAAATGAACAGCTGAGCTCCATTTGTGTACAATGAATCAAAATGCATTCTGCTGTCTTATATACCTAATTAGAACAAATAAATTTAAAAAATAAAAAAGATATCATGCCACAAAAATATCATTTGTTTACATCCACAGTCATTTGTATTATTATCAGATTTTTCCAACTCACAGAACTATAAGAGTATAGTCAAAAACAATCAAAGATTATACTGAACACAGGGATAATCTTCTTGATGTATCTGAAAGTCAAATGTTGAAATTCTATTGGGAAACTTTAAAATACATTATTTTTATAAACTTTGATACCAAGGATTGAACTCAGGGGCACTCTACCACTGAGCCATACCCTGAGCCCTATTTTTTGTATTTTATTTAGTGACAGGATCTCACTGAGATGCATAGCACTTTGCTTTTTGCTGAGGCTGGCTTTGAACTCGCTATTCTCCTGTCTCAGCCTCCTGAGTTGCTGGGATTACAGACATGTGCCACCAAAAAAAAAAAAAAAAAAATTCTATTATTATGGAAATGTTTTACCTGTTTTGACCTTTAGTATACAGAGCAATATAGTATGTACCTTTGTATCTAGATTCTTTCACTCTGTCTCATGTTTGGGGATTCAACCATGATTCTGTATTTTTCAGTAGTTTGCTTTTTTTGTTTTGGTGAATAATATTCTGTTGAATGAATACAGTATAAAATGCAATGTATTTATAAATAAGCTATTGGGTCATTTGTTTTATTTCTATTTTTGACTATAAATAAATCTCTAAACCTTCTTGGTGTAGATATGTATTTTCAGCTTTTGTGTAAATATCTAGGAATGACATTAAATATTTTTATGCACCATATTTTAAATATATTCTTAAATTTATAAGAAATGGTCATACAGATTTCAAGAGGGGTTATATTATTTTTTAATGCTTTCCATCCTCACCAAAACTTGGTTTTGTCAGTCTTTTATATATATATTTTTAGCCATTCTGGTGATTATAAAATAGTGGCTCATTGATAGCTTGATTGTCACTTCCTGATAATTAATAAATCTTAGAAGTCTTTCTGGGCATGTTGCCCAGTTGCTCATCTTCTTTCATTAAATACCATTTCAAGGCTTTGACTATTTTTATTAGGTATTCTTTTTATAATTGAGTTATAGAATTCTTTTTATATTTTAAATATAATTCCTTGTTAGATATATGTATTGCAAATATTTTCCTTCATTTTTCTTTTTCCCCTTTAATGTTGTCTCCTGTGGAACTGAGGGTTAATTTAGTAGAGTCCAATGTATTTTTTTTTAAATACTATCATCTGTGTACTGTTTGAAATGCTTGCCTACTCTGAAGTCAAAGATTTTTCTCTTAGCTGTTCTTCTAGATAATTTACAATTTTAGATTTTAACTTTAGGTCCATGGTCCTGTCAATGGTTTGAAGTAAACGGTCAAGGTTTTTTTCGGTTCTTTATAGATGTCTTAGTTGCTTGCTCAATTCCTTAAAAAGCCAGTGGTCTCCACATTGTGTTAACCAGGTGGTTTTGTCAGACATCAATTGGCCATTATATGTGTTTGTATTCCTAGTTCTTGATTCCTTTTTCCCTTGAGTTGACTTGTATCTGTTTTTGTACCAATACCACACTGTCTTGACTAATGTAGCTTTGTAGTAATTCTTGAAAGTAGTTGTAAATCTTTAGCTATTACATTGCAAACAGGAATATTAGATTAAAGGCAGTATTCCCCCATTGTTTCTGTCCTGTCATTAGAAACTCTATTAATAAGTGAATTAATTTTCTACTTTCAGAATCTGTGAAATATACTGATGGAGGGAGAATAATACCAATAGTTTTTTCTAACAATAGTAATAATAATGATTTCTACCATTGGTCAAGCACTTAGCATTTTAAATGTACTAAGTAATTTCAGCTGACAAAAGTTCTGTCAGGTTGGTGCTATTAAAATTCCCATATTGTAGGTGAAGTAACTGAGGCAAAGACAGATTAACTAAATTGCTTATTGCTGTAGATCAAATAAGTGTTGATGCCAGGAATTCAAATCTAAGCAATTTGACAGCAATATCCAGGCAACTAATAACAAAGGTTATGTCTTTAAAATTCTGAATAGCTATATTGATCCAATTTGTTAAAGAGAAACACCAGAGAATATTGAACATATTGTATGCATAATGAGGTCAATTTCAGATGTGAATACTTACTTATATTATGTCCTTCAGAGTAATTTAGGAAACAAATTTTTGATGTGAGTTTAATTGGCAGCTTAGGCAATAAGAACCATCTATTTATTTATATAAAAAATCACCTAATTTATCAAGACATTCTTGAATTAGACTAAAAAGAAACAGATCTTTACTCTTTCCTGCAATTAAATCATTAAAATATTAGTTTGTACTCTAAAGATAGATTAAGCATTAGTTAGTAAAATGTTTAGGGAAATAATTATGTATGTGAATTGAATGTATTTATTCAATACGATCTTAAGAAGTGAAAAATATGAGATTTCAAATCATTGGTAGGGAGAATGCTTAATTCCAAAAGATAGTAAGAATAGCAAAATCCAGTTGCCAAGCTATGTTAACAAGTAGTTGCAAGTTCTCCATGTGAACCCGAATTATGTTGCATATGAATTTTTCCCTTCCATGAGACACCATCTCCTCCTTCCTGAATCTTAATCTTCCAACTCTGTGATTGTAATAATAGCATTTAAAAAATATGTACATAGTATTCCCATTTACATTCAAATTATATTAAATTTAATAAAGTATTTCAAAAATGAACAGATGACATATTTGCTCTGTATTTGTTTATGGATAAGGTTTAACATCTTTAAATGTACTGTCTAAACAGCTCCTTCAGAGTTCTACTATGTTAACATTCACACTGTGATACTATCTAATGCCTTAGTATCAATGGAAGCAAATAAAAATAATAAATCACAACTTAAGAAAAAAGTCAATGAAATTAATGTAAAAGTCATAATTAATGTAATGCTGTGTACTTTGTAACTATCAACTGTATTATTTAAATATACACTTAAATATGGGAAATGTGTGTATATATGTACATATATATGTATGTGTGTATATATGTACATATATATGTATGTGTATATATGTGGCATGGGATAATCATTTGCTACAAATGTTTGTGTGATTTATGTGAAAATACTTGATCAAAACAAATTTCCAACCTATAGAAAATTTTGCTTGTAATATTCTAATTAGGTCTTGGATCTAAGAGAGGAATACAGAATATATTGTTTCTAACTTCTTTTAATATAGTATCTTTTTTATGTATTTATCTTCATATTTGTTTCCTGATCTGAGCAAAATTGAAGATTCAGTATAATTAAGTAAATTGGTTTCTTCGGTGCATTGGAATCAATTTCATACACTGTAAAGCTTTAAAAGAAAGTACCTAAGGGAAAATGTAATCAAATACCTTCATTTAACTGTTGAGGTCATTGAGAACCAGATACAACAAGAATTTCCCCAAATCTCACACAGCAAGACCAAGATTACAAGTAATTTTAGAGCTTAAAGTAGCAAGTTCTATATTTAATGAATTTGTGTTTGGGTCTGGTAACTCTCTTAGTTTGTATATTGATTGTATGTATTAATTGTCTGTCCCTAATTCAATCAATAGTTTCCAGATGGAAATGGGGTCTTTAACTTCCTTTATGTCCCCACTGGGTCTGAGTTACTCCCAGGCACAGAACAAGCACACAGTGATTGTGGCATTCAGGTCATCATGGGCCAAGCAGAGAGACAAGGGATGCTGAGTGATAGCTTCAGGGTACTTGGTCATAGCAGCAGCAGAGTCTGAGCAGAAGAGGGAAGTCCCCAATCTGCCACTGCTCCTTCATCATAGGTGGCTTCATTGAGGTCTCAAAGTGTCTCATGTTCTGTTCTACTCTTTTTTCAGTTACAACTTTATTTCTATTCTTAAAGAGGATTCCCCACTGACAATATTTGAAATCTATTCTCAACCATTTATCTGTCCAAGTGCACCCAGATATTGACTAGGGGAGTTCCAAGAGCTGAATGTGGCTTTGCATTCTTCTGGTTACACAAAGAAAACCTAATTAAGAGAGAAGTGAATTAATGCAATGTCGAATCTATTGTAATATTCTTTAAAGACCAGTTGGGCTGTGTACTGCAGGTGGAAAGGCTGTAAAACTTGTTTGAAGAGGAAACACCACGCATTCCAATTATTTATTTGTCCTTGTATTGTGTGTACCTTTAATTCTTTTACTTGCATTTGCCATTGTCTTTGACAGCTTCATCACCTTCATCATTCACAAGTCAGATTCTGATAAGTGGAAGTTGGAAAGATACATAAAAGATGAGCTTATTTTTATTCAATTCACATTTTTATTACATATGCATTTATGGTCTATGTTTGTTCTGAATTATTATTTTTTTTTAATAGCTGAAAGTCTCCAGGCTTTGAAAGCCTCTGAGTACAAGTAAGGTCAGTTTAATAAGATATCACTATCTTACAAACCTCCACTTATGGAAATACTGGATCTCAGATTCACATTTAAGATTCTTTTCCTACTTGAAATGTCTGTGGCATTCCAGCACATATGTCATCTGCTTTTCATTGATCTCAGTCGTTCCTTATGCTACCCACTCAGGATACTGTCTCTAGACTCTCACTTGTTGCTTGCTCTGCTTGGACTGAGGGCCACACTATTGCCATTCTGCCCAGAGCTCTCCTTTAGCCTTTATATGGGCAATCGCTGTAGTTCTGCCTACAACTGTCCCTCAAACCCCAGCTGGGATATCAGCTGATGCTACCTCTGCCACCAGTGCTCAACGAAGACCATCATTTGTTTCATACTCCTTTTGCAACACTGCAAGTGGATTATGGGGCTGTCTCTTCTCTACCATAAGGAGATAACAGAGATACTCCTTGACCACACTTTAGTCAGGATTCTGTTGAGTTCTCCTCTCAGTTAGGGCTTATCCTTAGGCTTCTATGTCCATTTTTGACACATTTATTGTTTGACAAGCGTCTTGATAGGTTAGTTTATAAGAATCCTCCCATCCTTAACATCAAATCTCATTCCTCATGTCTCACCAAACCCCAGGTGCCATCCGCTCAGCAAGAATATTTTTAGATGATTTTAGTAAAAGTCTTCCAAAAGTTAATGTCTCTTCTTGGTAATTTTTCATTCATTGATCCCCTCATTCTGCTTATTGGCTATAAATTCACATTTTTCCTTTCTGCATTTGAAGTTGAACTTATCTTTTCCTTTTATCATGATACAGTTGATAGGCAGTGCAATAGTCCTGAATAATCTTCCTTGTCACCTTAACAAGTGTCAGAAGAATTTTGTTCTTTAACATTTATACTCTCTGGTAGCTTTGCTATGATAGGGTAATGGTTTTTCTAAACACAGTTCTTTCCTAAACAGTACATCTTGGTTAAATTCTGTGGTCCAGAAAGGAACCAAAAGTGACATAGAAAGCTCATCAATTTATGGAGCAATGCTAGTTTTCATGATATCAATCATTCAATAACATTATTTATCAATGCATACCTCCTTTATTGGAACTAAACTTTTATAATTTTTTAGAAATAAATTTCTTTCATTTTATATGAATCACTAATTCTATGACAGGAAAGATATCCTTTACTTTGTTTTACCAGATCCACGTCTAGGGTATGAAGCATTCAAAAGACAACATTAGGAAGTTGAGAATTGAAGGAGCACTCTCCATACCTTCAACCCCTCCCTTCCATCTTTCCCCATTCTATGCTAATGGACTGAGTGCTTGACAGAGAGCACCCCTTTATTTGTAATTTTGGGCCTGATTGGTCCAGGAGTGTATATAAACTTCTGTACTTTCTGGAATAAACAGTGTTTCTCTGTCTCGCTCTGGCAGAGCAGTTTTTTACCTACACCCCAGGGTCTGGGTGCAGTAACCCCACGGGCTGTCACCTGCGTCCTAGGAGACCCCATTTCATTTTCTTCCCCAGAGACCCCTCTTCATCTCTCAGGACCCCAAATCATCGAGTGGACCCATGCAGCATGACCTTAAAGCAACAGAGAATTAGTAAGAAGGAAATTAGTTTTTTTCAAGCACTGACACTGAGAAGATATGGAGGTTATCATCCCCAAAGCTCCCCATCTTGGGTAACTCATACATAAAAGGGGTTTTGTAGGAAGGGAAAAGAGGACACATGCAGGAAGGCTATGGGCTGAATAAGGTTTTCATAATCTAGGGTGTATGGATTCTTCTTCTTCTCTCTCTTTTTTTTTCTTTCCTCATTTTCTCTGGCTAGAATATTACATAATCTTGACCTCCTGGGGCTAGTTCCTGTATTTCACTTAAACAGACATATTACTTTTCAGCGAACTAAATCTCAATTTACATTTTTTTTCTGTTAGTCAATGCACAGAACTAAAAATTGAGAAGAATTACACATTCTGATGTTATATGTAGGTCACTAGATGTCTAGGTTCTGTATATCTAAAGAAAGACTATTAACCAGGTACTATCTTAACCACTTAGATGTGCTTCTCTTTAGAAGTTAGAATGGTGAGCAAAATGAAAGAATGTAACTTGGTGAATGGGAAAGGGAAAGGATGGACATAACCTTGCAAAAGACAATTTGCAAAGGAGACACCACTGTTACACTTGGGGAATTGATTTCAGGACCTTCTGTGGATACCAAAATGTATAAATGCTCAAGTCCTTAATGTAAAATGGTATAGCATTTACATATAACCTATGCATATCTTCCTCTGTATTTGAAATAATCAATCAATTACTTATACTACATAACAGTGTAAATTCTATGTAATGGTCAGTATACTGTATTGCTTATAGAGTTGTGACAACATAAAGTCTGTACATGTTTAGTATTTCTACAGTTTTGAACCAAATACCCTAACTAATGAATGCACACAAACACCTATACAAATATATCTTGTTTCAGAAAGACTAAAGCTCTGTTCTACACATTCACACATATACACAAATATTAAGATATGTGTGTATATATTTATGTGTGCTTTACATATGTTTTGTGTATACAATAGTCTTATGGTTCCACAGAATCTGTTGTATATAGTATTTGATATTTGCTTTTACTTTACTGGATTCACTTTTATTTCAGGAAGGACTTTACAAATAAACATTATTCAAAGCAGTAAAGCATTTAAAATTACATTAAGGTAGAATCAGATATTTTTGTCGTCATAATAGAACAGGAAAGCAGCATGAAGTGAACAAAGGGCTGCACAGCATGAGATTTATGCTAGTGAAGAAGCAATTCACACCTGTTAACTACTGTGAATAGAATGAGACACAACACCAAACTTTCCATCTAAATAAAATACTAGTTTTTTTATTTTTGTTTTTATTTTACATCTTACATATTTTTGCAAAAACAATTCACTAAATTAAATGATTCAATCTATAGAGTAATACAAAATGATGAGTATAGAAGATGTGACAAGAAAAAAATACAAAGATATAGAATAGTGAACAAAATATATCATTATATTCCATGAGGATATTAAGGAAAAATAATGAGCAAATTAGTTTAGAAAACAAAAACAAAAATGTGCAGAGCCAGTAGCCTTCTGATTATAAGCCATTATAATGAAATACAGAAGATATTCTCTTGCCTTTTTGTAATGAAATTTGGTTATACTGAGTTAACGGCCACATGAGACATACCCAGTCCTATGATCTAGAGAGGTAAGTAGCTAAAAATAAGACTTTTCATGTTATTTAACAAGTAAAAAATATCCTGAAAATCAATATGAAAATGTTTGTCCTAATGAGGTTTTATCTGCAATATAGAACCAAAATTCCATATTAATAAATGGATGAAAAAACTGAAAAAAAGGAAACAAAGCTTCAAGAAGATTTTGAGCATCTGAGCATTATCTGTCTCATGTCCCTCTTTCCTTTGACTATTTTCAAAAGACTGCTTTTGTTTAGCTGTTAAGGTTGCTTTAAAATATTGAATCCAAATCCTTACAAGAATGTTTAAAACAAGGAATGTTACCAAGTGTGCTGCCTATGTGATCTAGCTGAATTTTCCCCATGCCCTAATCTTATTTACCTTTGAGGACTGGATGTTCAAAGGCCAAAACTACCTGTTTAGATAGGTAAGCCCAAACAAGTTGAATCTAAAATGGTTACCAGAGTAATTGCTAGAGTACTTCTGACTTCATTATACCTTTAATTTCCATGCTAAAACACATTCCCACTGGCCACAATGACCATAAATACCAAATCATAAAAGCAAGAAAAAGAGGTGGCACCTGAATTCTGAAAAGTCTCCATCTATTCCTGAGAATGATATGAAAATTCCTTCTTCTTGTTAATCGATCTCCTCCCCTCTTTTCCACTGCTCTATATCTACAACCTCACAACCTTCAGAGGACTGAGGAGTTGGCTTGTGAGCCAAGATCCTGCTTCTCTATTCTTTGCTGAATCAAACTTGTGCAGTTGCTGCTTACTTATATTTGTTTCCTTATTGGCTCTACAAACCCCAGGGGAAAAAGACTCCTGGGGATCTCTCCCAAAGAGGGATGGACATATTGGTTGGTAACAAGATTAGTCATTTCTCACAGAGATCAAGTTTTATAAAGCAAAGTAGGTTGGAGCTATGGAAAAATAATGGTAGACCAAGAGCTTAGAAGTGAAATTAACCAGGCTCATAGTTTTCTTTAAAAAAACAATATAAATTTAGCATTATATCCCATATCATTATTTATAAAACAGATTATTACATAATGCATTTCAAGATTATGCAGGTATAAGGTCTCAGAAAAGGATACTTCAGAGTGTGATTCTTTGACAACCTTAGCACTGTGGTCTCTCTATCTTCCATTGTTTCCCCCCACAAAAGCTCAGGGAGCAGCTAGCTCTGAAGTACATTCATCTGATTGAAGGATGTTCTTCCAAAGGAAATGCAATTATCCTGTACTCCTTCTCTAAAATATCTTTAACAAGGGAAGTTTTACTCTAGAAAAGAAGAATAAGATATTTCCACCTATTTATACTTAATATACTATTAAGTTTTCTGAAGACTTTATTTGTATAATGAATTTTCTTTGTTGCTCTACCCATCACTTGTGTGTATGTTGCCATTTCCTCCCTTCAAAAACCCACAGAATCTTTGTTATAGACTATTGTTTGTTTTGGAGCCATTCATATCTTCTAAAAATTATTTACAATTCCTCTAAAATTGCCTATGTCCTCTGCTGTTTTGATTTCCCTGTGAAGAGATTATTTGAGCTTCAACCATATGGTCCTTCTTTGAGTTTCTTATTTTGTATGTTTCCTGTGCACATGTGCCTACTAATAAATTTGTATGCTCTCTCCTGTAAATCTTCTTATTTGAAGTTTATTTCATCAGATTTAAAGACGTTTCAGAGGATGAGGGAAGAAATTCCTTTTACCCTTACATAGGACTAGACTGTTCTCAGCCAATCTCATTATAAGAACAGTAATAACAGGAGAATAAGAGACAGTAAGATGTATAGTATGAAGTGATTTCTTCTTATACCAGGCTTGTTCAATTCCCTGAATAAATTTGGTTATCCTTGTTTTTGTTTTATTTAATGTTTTTTCCTAACTTGTCCATGGTCTAGAAGAAGCAAACTAGTTAATCATGGTTTTGAGTTATTGTCCTCAGCTTAGATCTTATGAGTAATGTGCTCACCTTAGAAGACAACTTTCATTCATTAATAACCTTACCTTTTGTGTTTTCAGCTTTTCATCACTGTGACCAAAATACCTCACAATAGAAACTCAAATGAAGGAAAGTTCATCTTGGGCTCCAGTTTTATAAATCTCAGTCCATAGTTGAGCCTGAGCTAAGGAAGAACATGATGGTGGGAAGTGCATGATAGAAATAAGCTACTCAGTTCATGGCAGCTAGGAGAGGGGGAGAGAAAAGGGGTGGGGGATGAAGAGCCAAGGACAAAATATAATCCAAAATGGCACACCCCAGTGACTTAATTCCTCTAGCCACAACCTACATGTCTACAGGTACCCCCCAAGCACAGTAGTTCTTTCCCATTATTAATCTATAAACTGGATTAATCTGCTAATGAAGTTACAACTCTCATAATCTAATTATTTTGCCTCTGAACATAGCTACATTGGATATCATGGTTACAACATATTCTTTTCAAGGGACACTATAACACTTTGCTTTCAAGTATTTTAGAAAATTTGAAACTTGAGCTAAGTCTTCAGAGTGAATAATAGCAGACCCCACTACCTTGCTTTAACTTCATAATTCCTCTTTCGCTATATCTGTCTCACTATCATTCATCTTCCATTTTTACCCACATCTGTCCTGTGCTACCCTTCCCCCAATCTACACTGTGGTTTGAGACAATTTTCATCCCCCAAATTATTATTCTTCCATAGAAAATATATGTTCTTTTTAGAAGTGAATGTCTACAATCCTTGTGAACTCCAATTGTGAAATGTTTAATAATTTTTGAAGACACTCAGAACTATTACAGTAATGAGAGAAAAGAAAGGTTCTTTGAAGACACATAAGTCTCTTGTCTTCAATTTGACATGATTATTTTATTCTAAAGCTTTAAATTCTTTTGTATTTTCACATCTCTTTGTAGAATTTCTCTAGTTATATTCTACTCCCTATACTTCTAGATGCTCAGGAAATGTAATAACAGTATAGGGTTACCAACCATCTGGTTTGCTTAGGATAAAGTGGTTTCTAGCTGGGAAATTTTGAATAAGTTAATTGCCCTATGGTGGTTATATGTTATTAATAGTCATTCATATGATATAAGTACCTATTTATTAGGTACTTGTATGGATCTTTTATGGTACAATGCAGTTTCTGCTCTCATGCCAATGGCCCTAAATTATGAATGCATAGTCATTTAATTTTTATGGTTAGTTTATATATACTAGTAATTTTGAGAGATGTGGTTTTGTGGCCCAATAGATAAGGTTTAATAAAAGAATGGCAAGCCATGTGTAAGACATAAAGTTTGAGGTGAAACACAACTAATAGTGAAACTTAGTATGTTGAAAACTTTATTAGCATTTAATAACACATTTGTAGTATCAATAATAGCATAATGATGAAGATTGGATGTTCTTGATTGAATAATTTTATTTAATTATTGGTTCTACTACCCCACACCTTAGTTTCATGTTCTTTGAAATCTGGATGTTAATAGTAACAAATTGAAACATTTCTTCCTAGTTTTCAATAAAAAATTAGATGAAATATATATGAATGGAAAGTGCTTGGCTTATAAAAAAAGATGAAGATGGTAATAGTGGTAATGGTGATGGTGGTTCTCATAATTCTAAACATGATTCTATTACTTTGCTGAGGAACTGGAAATGCTGAAACACTAGTAAGTTAATCAGGAAGACTGAAATATGGACTGATTTTAACATTGTTAAAATTAGGAAGATTTTAACAATGTTATAAAAAGTAAATGGTGGTTGTAGAGGAAATATATAATGATGCTTTGGCTTTCCTCATTTTGCTAAGAGTCTGGAAAGCAAAATCAGAAAAGGTAAAACTATTTTTATACTAGAATCCCAGAATGGCATGGATATTTGAAGCAACATTTCCTTCCACAGGTGGGATTGCAACATGTTATTGAAAACAGAAGATATTTTAACTACCTTATGAAGGAACACCTATACTATCTGCAAGATTAGGTTATTGTGATGCTGAATAAATATGCCTGAAGCCAGAGGTTATCCTAAAAAGAGCAACATTCTTTGGGAGTTGCAGAGATTCTCATGGGATCAGGGATTTGAAACACTTTTACCTTTAACTCAAGGATTGTATTAAATCCATCTTGGATTAAACAACTATCTGTCTTTTTATCTAGTCATCTTTCTATTTATATGTGTTTATAAATATATAGTGCTGATAAAGTGATAAGCATCTTGTAAGCACTCCAGAAATTGGCATAATAATATGATTACACAAAGAATTAAGAAAAAATTCAAATCCTAGCAACAAAAATATTGAAACATTTAAAATGTGAAATGTAATATGAAACCACTTAAGGTGACTTATATAGTACCTAATATGTGAAACTTGGACTCCAAAAGTACATAATAATTTAAGTTGCAATTCAATTAATAATCTTCAGTTTTCTCCCATGTATTGCAAGTAAAAGTGTTTAACTATGAGTTTGAGGGTGGAATTAAATGATAGGACATCTCTCCCCATCCTTACTTTTCTCTGCCAATTGATGCAGTCCGGGTTTGAATTGTTGGATTGCTATCCAGGAACCTAAGCCCCAAACAGATATCTGTTCAAAAGATAATTTATTGAATCTTTTATAGCATGACTGTAGATCACATTTCTACCCAGTTGTTTAGGTAATCATAGTGATGTGAACTCAATACAGGGTCAGCTTAATGGATTTATTTCCTGTGCTGTTACACACAGTTTTGCTTAATATCCTACTATAACCATCCTGGAAATTTTAATAACTTTGAAACAAGGGTCTCACATTTTCATTTTGCAGTGGGCCCCATAAATTATGCAGCCCATTCTGACTAAATTAGGAATTCCCTTCCTGAAGGCCACATTGCTGAATTTACTGCTTCATGGAGACATTGTTACATATCCTAGAAATGGAAAATGTTCTAGTAGTATAATACAAAGAGACTATGGGCATAGCCCAATGGTAAAGCACATGCCTAGCATCACCCCCACACACCAAAAGAAATGTTAGATTAAATGAACATTTTGTCTAACCCGAGTTTAGTATTTTACAGGAATGAACATGCTAAAATTTGGTGGTCAACCTGTGGATCTTTCTTGAAATACAACAGGGTTTACTTGAGAACAGATGTTGCTAATTTATAATTTAAAGCAGGGGCTTTTCCATTTGCAGAGACTAAGAAAAATGATAATTACACAAATTTATGTGGAAAGTTTTATTGCCTCTGTCCATTAGATGCAGGGATGTTGACAGTATACAAATATCAATCTAGGGCTTGTTATGTGATGAATACAAACAGAAACTAAATGTAATTTAATCACACCATGAAGATTTTCTACTAAAGCTAAAGAGAGATTGATAGCTAAGTATAAATATCTGGAATGGTAGCCAATTGAGATGGATGGAAAATTCTTTTCTGTAGTAGCAGAAATTAAATTCTATTTTGTGTGCATATATTATTTAAGATAATTTCCCTCCCTTTTCTCATTCTCTTAGTTTCATGATTTGCAATTTTCTCCAGTGACATAGATTTCTTTTCTTTGGTGTTGACTGATTTTCTTTTCAATAATGTTCTGTAAGAATAACTAAGTACTTTTCATAATTGCAGTTATTTTTCTAGGAATCTAAACTGAAATATATTCTTTAGGTTTTTCTCTGGAACAAAGAAGAGAGATATAGTCACCTGTAATTTGTAGTCATGTGTGTATATTTAATAATGTAAATATTCAATAAATGGAATAGCAATATTCATACCAAGGACCCAATCCTGAGCAATTCTGTGTATAGCCTTGCTAGATGTTTTTGTTGTTTGAAAAGTTGTATACCACACTTTGTTGAACCAGCAAAGAGAATGTTGTCATTTAAACAGGAAGATGTGTCTGATATTTTTTGGGGGAGCGGGAAACATTGGTAATTGCTTTTATTATTAGTTGATATGTAATGCTCATTCAGTATATAGATTTTACATTCATGGTTTGAAATGGAATTAGTTTTATCATCATTTTAATAATGAATAAATTAAATTTTGTAGAGATTGCCTTACTTTTAAATATGAAATAATTTTAAGCAATTCTTTCCATTTACAGAGTTAACAAAATAATTAAATTCAGAGCTGCATAATTTCAAATTGCATGTCTTTTCTGCTGTATTGTAATATTAGTGGAGATTGTTTTGGCTTATAATGTGGTGACTGAAAAGCTACTGCACTGGAGCCTCAGAATGACAAGAGTTAAAATGTGGAGATGATAAAAAGATATAAGGACCATGAATGTGTATCAAAAATTCATGGGAAAAAATACTACAATTTTAATATGTTTTATTAAACTATTTACATTTTACTACATTAGGTACATAAAAACATTTGTTAAGAAGTCTTTTCTGTCATTTTCTGTAAATTGCATTACAGATATATGTGTATGTACATATATGTATATGTGTGTGTGTATATATATATATACACAAATCAATATATATTTGAAACAATACAGCTATAATCTGATCTTTGATAATTAATGCTAACTAATTTGGGCATTTCATAATAAATTACTTGAATGCTTGATATAATTTGAGATCCTATAATAATATAATAGTTAAAAATGTCTACTATGTTTTTCTCAGAGTGTAGCATTGTTTCATCATTTGCAAGTTACTTCAGCAAGTAAACTAATTTCTCTAAGCCCTTGTTTTCACATCTGAATTTGGAATTTCTCAAGGTAACAATCTTTGAGTACTTTTGTAAGAATAAGTATAATCTTATATATATAAAGGCATGATCTGAGACAGAGGATGAAGTTAATATACATTAGGTATTAAAATAAAATAAGACTTCAAATTTTTAAGATTTCTGGACATATTTAAAAAGTTTTTCCAATTTAATAAAAAATGAGCTAGAATATATTACAGTGACTGAATGAGTTCAAACTACCAGAATTACTCAAAATAAATATAACAGAATTACAAAAATAGATACATGGAAATTAAGATAAGTAGAAATGTCTAAATACACTTTATGGTTAAAGCTATGAAGTAAACTTGAATTGGAACAATACATGAAAATAAAAACATGGGAAGTGAAAGCATGTTTTCTGTAGCAGTGAAAAAACCATACATGTGTAGGTCTCCCAGGACTGATAAAATTTGTGTGCATTTCTCTACATCCTCTTCTCTTTCAAGGACCTCCTCAGATTCAACATGTTGGTGTGGAAGCAAGATTTCCATATAAATTAAGCACAACCATCCTTAACTTCCATGACCCCAAATATACATATAGCCATGTAAAATTCTTTCTTCAAAACTACTAAAAAGTTTCACTTTTAATAGAGTCCTTGCTTCCTTGTTCCTTTTAAAGTCTCTAATAATGCTTGGTATCAGCTACTTTTCTAAGAAAAAAAGAAATTTTTAAAATAAGAAATGAATTATTCATAGAATAATTGTTTTTCAGTTTAATTACTTGTAATGCAGAAAATGCATTATAATATGTAATTATATTTTTCCAACATAATTACTAAGTATAATGACAATGTATAATTCTTTATAAGACCACATGAAGGAAATTGTGCTGTTCATGCATAATGTTATAGTAGTTAAACTTTGTTATTCCAAAGACTTATTATGATTTGTTACTTTAAATAGATTGATCATTTCATAGACAGAAAAAAAATGACTTCCTCTTTGGGGTGAGTGTGATAGCAGTTTGAAATTTAAAATATTTAGAAATATTAATATTATAATGTATCTTTAAATATGTTTACTTATAAATACTATAACATAATTTATACCAAATAAAATTTGATTTGTATCGAAGGTCATGATATAAAATGTTTTGATCAAGTAAAATTATCCTGTGCAAATCAACCAAGGAAAAATAATATAACAAATATCAAATTATATCATCTAAAACCAAATTAATATTAGTGCTCTGTAAGGATTTTGAAGCAGCTATATCTCCTACTTTTGGTTATTGGTTTTCTTTCACTCAGGGATTATTTTAGTGAATTCAAGTATACCAAATTATTCAGCACCTTATGGTCTTTTCTATTGGATAGTTAGAAGAGTAAGAAATCTGAGACTCTCTAGTATTGGTGAAGTTTATAATTAAGAAACAACTAACATAGGGCTGGTGTGTCTTAGAGGTAGAGCACTTGCCTAGCTTGTGTGAGGCCCTGAGTTTTGTCCCCAGCACCACTAAGAAAAAAACAAAACAAACAAAACAAAACAAAACAAAAAAACAAGTTACTCTTCATTCTACCTAAAAATAAAGAGCCATGTGAATACTAATTCTAAATTAAAATAATTCAGATGACTCAGTTTTAAAGCTAAAAGAGGGAACAAAATATGTTCTTAAATTTATTCAACAGTGGAACTTTCATATATATGGCTCAACTATGTATTAAAGGTAGATAAATTTGAAGTGTTACACCTCATTCTTTCTGTGTAATAAAATTCAAACAGGAATTTATCTCAAATAAGTTTGTTTTAGTGAGTGTCTTAGTAATGTGAAATTTTTTCACATATGTGTGCCAGAAAAAAAAGAAATAGAAAAACTGGAAAAAAAAGAAATGTCAAGTACATTGCAATTCTATTAAAAACAAATGTTTGTATTTTAATTAAAAAACAATGAACATCTAATTTCAAAGGTATTAAAATACACTGAAGTAGTTTAGGCAAATGTCTTAGCAGAAATTTAAATCATCATGCACGAAAATCACAAAACACAAAAATAGTGTAAAAATGTCCTTCCTCTCTTCTTTCAGGCTGCTCTATGCTCAGATTTATCTGAATGCCAAACTTAAGCTTTTGGGATGATTACACACAGTTTCATATGGAGTATTTGATTTGGGTTCAGTTCTTTTTGTTAGCATGCAAAGACAAAATATTTCACACATTGTAGGTATTGGTTTGTGAAAAACATTAATAGCACAACTGAAATTTCTGTTCAAGCCAGAGCTTTTATTTGTTATTTTGCTCTATTTGAAATACTATGCACACATTGCTACAAAATTGAAAGAGAAAATCCATGAATGACTCCAAGCTTTGAAACATAAGTTCCTCCCCCAAAAGAATATCTATATATATAAATTTTATTTTATTTTATTATTTTCCTTCTTTTTTTGGTACCATAGATTGAACCCAGGGGCACTTAACCACTGAGCCAAAACTCCAGCTCTTTTAGTATTTCATTTTGAGACATAGTCTTGTAGAGAGCCATCCGAGGGCTGTATGTGGACTATTGGCATCATAGCTAGTGAGGGCATAGATCTGGCATTGGGAACTCCTGTGGTACCTGCATAGAGATAGACTGCCTAATGCAAGTAAATTTCCCCCTCAGCTCTGCCAGAGATCCCACACAGCACTGGAAATGGGCTGACCTGCTGTAGCCACACATACCCTCTGAGATGGGTGTGACCTGCCAAGATATCAATCAATCTGCTGACTTAAAGACATCACTAAGCAAGACTCTGCCCTTGAAATCTTATCCCTGTCTTTGATGTAAACCCTTAAATAAACCACAGGAGCCATTTTCTTGTTGTCTAGCTCCAGCTGCCCTGAGGACTGGACCTATCAGGGGCTCCAAATTTTGAAACTATCTTTGTCTTTTGTTCTTTACTAATTGTTCTAGACTTTAATTTCTCAGGTTACTTACATCATTCTCGGCATGAAGAAAAACCCCTTAAGGAGATGCTGGCCATCTCTCCTTAGGGTCTCACTAAGTTGCTGAGACTGGCTTTGAACTTGCAATCCTCCTGCCTCAGCCTCCTGAGTCACTGGGACTTTAGGCATGTGTCACCGTGCCCAGATTATTGTTAAATCTTTATTTTTTAGAAACAGTTTTAATCCTCAAATTTAGTTTAGAATATTTGAGCACTGAAATGACAACACACTGAGTAAAAAATTTAACCAAATGCATCTGAGATAAAAATAACAATATGTTAAATATATTGGCATAAATAGCCATCAGAATTTTTTCTTTAAACATTATACTTCATAAACATGTAACAATAAATATACAATTAACAGCATCTTGGACAAAATTATAATAAAGATATTTGTGAAAACTTTTATATATCAGAAAAATTAAATTCCCTCAACAATCTCATAGCCTTTCACTATAAATACTTACTAGTTTATTGAAAACTGCTTTGCAGCATTAAAACAGGGGGATGGTATTTATCAGCATAAACTAAAGACTCATAAAATCTAATGTTCTTTACTTTATGAAAGACAATAGCCTTTGCTTCAGTTACAGAACAATTTATGTTTTGTTTCATTCATTTTTCAAAGTGAAGTTGAACTATGTTGCATTTATAAAATATTTTCTTTATACAGAATTCTGAGATAAGGAATGATTACACATATCTCTCACACTGAAAACTAAAGAACAAAGATATATAGGACAAGTCTGGGACATTTTACTCAGAATGACAAATGTCATACAACATTTTGATTGTGTAGCTGTATAGATATATATGTACATTTATGCATACATTATATATGTATATACATATGTACATTCTGTATACTTTATGCTTGGTTAATTAATGTCAACAAATATAATTAGGTGTGTAGAATAAAACCTTAGTCAGATGTAAGTGTGAAGCAGATTCTTAAAAAGCAAACAAAAGGCAGCAGGGAGACCTCTATGTGCCACACTAAGAAAAAGAAAAAAATTGCTGAATTATTAAACTAAGAAAATAGAATCCTTTTAAACTATGAATTACAGTCATAATATGGTCCTTAAAAATATTTTTTGTTTGTAAATTAAAAAATAAAATTCTAAAAATTTTCAATATTTTATATATATAATACATTATGTAATATTATATAATATTTATGTATACAATTTAGTGAATGTTGCTCAAATAATCCCTGATAGTGAAAACTCTAATACCTACTTTAGCCTGGACTTGGAAATTTATAAAAAGAGGAGTTAAATTGATATATTTAATTATTTGTTTCTTTCCAAGTTTGAAGACAAAGAATCAGCTAACATTTCCTGTTCTATTGCCATTCTAAGTAGCCAGGTAAAATTAATTTTTTTCATGTCCATTGTACCCAATCTATATGTCTACCATGGACCTCCTTATTACTTATCTTGATTATTTTGTTAACTGTTATAATTTCCTAACCATATTTACCTTAATGGTAATGATCACATCCCTTTAATCTTTATTACACTTATTCAGCATACAATTCAATACCAGTGTATGAATGGATGAAGATTTGTGGTTGAGAGAATTATGATTGGTTCAATAATGTATTCTTAGAACTAAAAAATGGTCACAAAAATAATTCTGAAAATGGTTAGCTTTTCATATAAAAATTAAAAGTTGCCAGTAGAGCAATATATTCTCAGAAACAAATGAATGAAATGACAATTTCTATATTTGAGATAAAATTAAGGCCAATTTTCTGAATTTATTAGAGTTTTCCAGAGAGAAAGAGAGAGAAAACAATAATCAATTATGTATGTATAACATATATATATATATATACACACACATATACATGTAATATTTCATAAAATACACTTAAGGAATGGACTCACACAATTGTGGAGGATAGGAACTCCAATATTAAATTACCAGTAAGTTAGGGACTTGAAGACTGTCCTCACATGGCAGGAGAAGAAAAGAGCAAGAGCACTCCCACAAGCCCTTTGTAGAATCATCCATTTATAACACTCATAAGCTAAACACCTTACCTTAGAGCTCACTTTCTAATACTACTGTATTGACTATAAAGTTTCAACATGAAGTTTCAGAGGTAACAGAAACATTCAAACCATAGACTAAAGTAATGCTACAGTTAGTGTTTATGGCATTTAAAAAAGAAAAAAGAAAAAAGAGAACAGACATAAGTTATTCTACCTCTTCACAAAATGGACTTGGAGAGGGATTTTTAAAATGAAGATGTTAAAAGCTAATTAGGTATATAATATAGTCATTTGAAAATTTGGGACTAAATATAACTTCACAGAATATTATAATTTTTCAATGCTCTGGCTAACGTTTACAGATAGCAAGTTAATTTATATTCAAATATGTATCTATAAACCTGAATGAACCAATTTCATTGGCTACCCTGGTAATTGAGTAAACACAAAGCAGAGATTTTTTTAGCCTCAGAAAAACGTAATTAAATGTCACATTAGACATTTAAGAAATGTGCCAGTGAAAGAACTCCCTGGACGTATGCCTGGTGACAGATTAGAAAGGATCAAGGTTAATGGAGTAGTTGGAAATGATACTTACACATAATGCAGGTTGGAAATGAAAGGTGTCATATAAGAGAAAGATTATGTTAAGAAGTAGATGGGAATTAAGACCTCATACAGGTGCCAACATCTTAAATTTCTATGGAATAGAAGAAGCAGGGAGTAGAGCATTTATTAATACAAATACAAAAACTGAAATAGATCGTTTCCTCTGGGTACATTCAGATATCATTAGTGCTTTCAAAACTAGAAATACAAAGTTAATCATTTGGGAATTAATATTTGTTGTAAAAATCATGCATCAAAATAAGGTATATTTTGAAAATTTGATTTGTCCTTCATTGGTTAAATTTGATTTTGTCTGTTTATATGTACATTATTTTGGAACACCTATGTTAGTTTCTCATCACTTTGACAAAATACCTAAGAAAACAAACTTAAGGGATGAAAATTTTATTTTTGCTCATGGTTTCAGAGGTTTCAATCCACGGTTGGTCTACTGGTTCCATTTCCATGGTTCTGCGGTGAGGCCATAAATCATACTGGAAGGGCATGGTGGAGGAAAGCTCTTCACCTCATGGTGGCTGGGAGCAGAGAGGATGGAGTTAGAGACAAGATATAGTCCTTGAGGTTATGTCCCTAAGAACCCACCCTTCAACTAGGTCCTACTTTCTATAGTTTCTACCACCTTCCAATAATGCATTAAGCTATCAGTTCCTCAATAGATTAATCTATCCATGAGGTCAGAGCCCTTACAATCCAATAACTTTCCCCTATTCCCACCTCTGAACATTACTGCATTGTGAAACCAGCTTTCAACACATGAGCCTTTGAGGGATATTTTATATTCAAACCATAACATCCCATTAACTACACTCCTTCTTTCTGTCTGCATATTTTTTGATGTAGTAGTGGGTTTTTCAGTGAACTTGAAATGTAATATATTTAGAGACTATACTAATATATTTATGGTTCACCCAAATATCCATTAAGCTTATAAGTGTATTTTAAAGGAAATATAATTTACAAAGTAAGATAGTCTTTCATTCAAAACAGAACTATAGATTGTATGAACAGAAAAATTAACAATATAGTAAAAATTAGCAATAAAATTATATTTGCAAAAGTTATTGCAGTAGGTATTTTGAAATTACTTATCTTTGTTAACTCCACAGCATATGGGTTGAAGTTTGAAAGCAAGAGACATTTTAGAAGGATCTTTAATGAATTTTTCATCTAAATGGCATTGATGAATCTTGAGGAATATCTGTTATAATTAAAATTTACTAAGAGTCAAAAAAGTGACTATTGAAAATGGCAAAATTATGTATTCAAACATCTTCAAGATAGTTTCACTATTTTAAGAAACTGTACTTCTTTAACAATATGGTTTTCTTTAATATGATTTTTGCTAGCAACTGATTTTTATTGGAAAAATATATAATGGCATATACATTACTAATGGACTGATAGTTGGTAGAAAATTATACTTCAATAGTTTCACATTCCAAGTTGAATTTCATTATGGACAATTAATACTGAATATCTATGACTAAGATTGGGGAACCTTTGCTATTTTAAAATAGCAATGAGAAAAAATGAGTTTTTAATTTATAAAAATTTTCTATTACTTTCCAATTTAACTTGCTTACATAAATGTTATTTGACTGAAATACTCACAAGAGGAAAATAATTTCTCTAAATTTATATATGGAAATTATTAATGGATGTAATAACATCACAGAAATAATAAACTAAAATCTCTTAGACCTCCAGGATGACTCATTGAGGGTACTTTAAAGTGGTCTTACCTAAGCAATATACCAACATTTCTGACTGACTTGGATAGCTTAGTATTCTTTTATACATCAAGCATGAAAGTTAATGTTCTATTAAACAAAAGAAAACAAAAGATTAAGCTAGTTCTAAGATATAGAAAAAATATTTTTTCCTGGATTATTTTTTGTTTTTTTAGTTTAATTAAAATAAAGTTGCTTTGTTGTTGTTCACGTGGTTTTCTTTGTTTCCAGGCAGAATCATTATATATATCACAATAAAGCCTGTAAGAGAAGGTAGTTCTCCACATTCATATGTGAGTATTTCTGGAGCACTCCACCTACACACACCTGAATGAATGCTGTCTGCTGTCAATAGCAATAGTCATACGTTGACACAATTCCTGAACAATGCCCTGAACCAGGCCATGCAGAAGCTTCCAATTGTGAGTGAGACCAGGAACACAGAATTAGTGTTTTTGTAACTGGGAGAGCTGAGGATAGACTTAATCCCTGGATGGCCCATGAGTATTAAGTTACAGGCTTCTTTATCTAATACACTTCCTGTCTCTTGGCCATACTTTTTGTTTCTGGTTTTGACCCACAGTCTCTAGCGGTAGAGAAGCCAAGTACTAGAATGCAAACAATTTGAGTGAATAAGTGTTCTCATTGCCTTATTTATTCTAAGCCTTTTTCCCCAAGCCTGGATGAATTCTGAAATTAATGTTAATGACTGTTATTTTTTTTCCAAGGATGTGACATTGCCAGTAATGAATGAGAATAGTAACTTCATGTAAACTTTGTGGTGTTCATAACAGTGGCGATGTAATCTGGGTGACACCCACATGTACAAATGGATTATATTTTTCCAAGGAGGGTCAAGGGAAGTCAAGACCTTCATAATAAGTTATCTTGAGTTCTTAATGCACATAGCATAGTTATGGGTTGAAGAAAAATCTCTCTTTTCAGGTCAACGAACTAAATTTTTAATTCTGCACTTTAGCTTTTATGAACTAGAAACATGATGAAACAATGTTCTTATTTTTCATTCATTTTGCTATATTTTTAGACAGAGAATAAAAGAAGTCCCATGATTATTCATATCTTCTAATACATTTAAGAACTTGTAATTAATACCATTTTTTTGTTGTTGTTCACAAAGAAGTCAGGGATTTTATTGTTAGTTTTTGTCTAAGTGCTTTAAATTAAAATACCCCATGTATTTCATTAAGTAGAATAATAGTGGAAAATTAATGTGTGTTATGGCAAACATATTCACTTTTGAAAGTTCTTGGACTTTTTATGCTCCTGACTCTGAAGGATCCTTCTTTTACTTACTCAGTTTGTCTCCTTTTCTCTCCATTACTGTTACACGTAAATAACAGATATCTCTGGAATATATTATATTGGATAAGCCACTAAATGAAGAGAAAGAGATCAGATGTAGTTTGAGAAGGAAATATAGAAGAAATCAAGTGTTGTGGACAGGAGCTAAATAGAAAAAGACGTAAGAGGAAAAGGTGGGCCATAATGCATACAAAGGAGTATTATTCTGAATGGTAAATCCTCTCCATGATGAACACTATTTCAAAGAAATTCAAATAATTCAAAGAAACTTCGACATTTCTCACATTGTTGGATTACAATCTGACTAAAGCACCACTGGGTAGGATTATCTAAATTACAGCTTTAAAATGTTTAAGCAGTACTCAGGTAAACATGTGCATTATTTTCTTTCTGTCAAAATCTCATTAAAAGGGATTATGAGCCCGGCGCAGTGGTGCAAGCCTGTAATCCCAGCACTTAAGAAGGCTGAGACAGGAGAATCGGGAGTTCAAAGCCAGCCTCAGCAAAGGCGAGGTGCTAAGCAACTCAGTGAGACCCTGTCTCTCTACATAAAACACAAAATAGGGCTGGGGATGTGGCTCAATGGTCGAGTACCCCTGAGTTCAATCTCCAGTACCAAAAAAAAAAAAAAAAGGGATTATGAGATTTTAAAAATGATATTAATCTACTGAGATAAGGGGAATGAGAGAAGAGAAAACAGAGATAAGATGCCAAACTGGGGGAAGAGAGAATGATTAAGAGGATCTGAGCTATGAGTGATCCAGGTGTACTGAATATTGTTACATTCTCTATTATTAAATTATTTCTTAACACCCAACTGTGTCCACAGGAATTTTTTTGAAGTGAGAATAAGTAAGTTAAATAGTATTTTTAAAAATAGGCAAACAGCAAATAATACTGTACTAGTAGGTGAACCCAGAAATGATGCAAAAATAAAATAATATAAAGTATTGCTATAGAGTTTTATATAGTAAAATGTTAAAATGATCTACTTTATGATCTTCTTTTTAAAAATATTGTTAAGATAAAAAAATAAACTTATTCAGAGAAAGACAAAGTGAAAATTAACTTTTAAAATAGTGCTATATTTTGGCTATGAATTACCCCCTAAAATGGAACATGTTGAAGTCTTGGTCCGAAGCTATTATATTAGGAGGAGATGGAACATTTAAGAGGTGGGACTTAGTGGGAGGAAGTCTGGGTACTGAGAATGTGCCTTGAAGGAGATATTGGGACCCCAACCTCTTTCTCTTTCTCTGCTTTCTGGCTGGCATGAGGAGAGCTTCTTACTCGACTCTGGACTCTGCTTCATGGTATGCTGCCTTCTCACTGTCTGAAGGCCAATGAGCCATGGACTGAAACCTCCAAAACTGAGGCAACATAAACTTTTCCTCTTTTTACATTTATTATCACAGGTATTGTGTCACAGTCATGGAATGCTTACTAACACAAATAGAAAACATAAACAAAGAAAAATCATCCCCAGAGAAGGCTTCTTAACTGTGGTATATTAACTTCTTAACTATTGTATATTTTATTTTAAAGAGAAATTCCATTGTTCTAGTCCCTTAATATCATTTTTACATTTAGGTATGGAAATTCTGTATCTTCTTATTGCAGGCAATATAAATAATGACTGACTTTTTAAAAATATTTTTTTAGTTGTAAATGGACACAATATTTTTATTTATTTATTTTTATGTGGTGCTGAGGATCGAACCCAGTGCCTCATGCATGCAAGGCAGGTGCTCTACCACTGAGACACAATCCCAGCCCCTGACTGACTTTTTTATATATTTCTGCATGAAACCACTTATTTCTATATTTAATTATTTTAAACTATCCATATAGGAAAATTTTAATATCAATTAATTCAGTGGATTTTAAATTGTTGAATTATATTTTAATGATTTTTTTTTCATTGCCGAGTGTATGACTAGATCACAAAACTCAATACAAAAGTTCTAAGTGTTTTTGAAATCTTTTACTGAATCACCTAGGAAGTTTACAAGAACTTAAGGTATTCCTGGGATCTTAAGAGAAACAATTTTTAAAAGATTATAATAATAGAAATTGAATTTTAAATAAATCAGTAAATATTTGTCCAAAGGGTATTGCCTCATACTTTTCATGTGATAAAGAAAACTGGAAAAATCCTAAAATCATTCTAACTCCAACCTTCCTGAAATAAGCACCATAAAAACAAAGAGTAGATTCAAACAAGCTTCCTATATTGATGAATACACAAAGCAAAATTGAAATTATACTTAAAATAATATTGAGAAGTATTATTTTAAAAAAGAAAGATTTAGACTGTCACTTTTTAAAAACAGTTTCAACAGAAGAGTATGTATTTATCTCTTCCCCTTCACGATTTTATATTCAATATGTTCATAATGATTTCATTGTTTTCAAATTTCTATTGTGATATTCTTACTTTTATATATCACATCTTTAAAATGCTTTCAATCATATTTATTGTATTCTATTAATCACTTCCCAGGTGTATTTTTAGACATGATTATTTATTTCACTTAAGGAAATAAAATTTCTGCAATACGTTGATGTGTTCATTCGTATTCACCCTTCTTTACTGACAGTACCATCACTTTGAATCTTCTTTTTTCTCACTGTTCTTTGAAATTATGCATCTATTTTTTGTGCCTTAAAAAAGCAAGACTGTGTCAGCTATAATTTATTCTAGATTTTGGTGAATTCTTTGAGATCATTTCATATTTCCTTAAGTAATTCTTTCTTTTCTCTGTGTTCTCTCTTCAGCTTGTGGTCATTTTCTTCTATCTTCTTATGCATGGATTTCTTTGTGATTTATAATTGTTGTTGAATAATGTTTATGTATTAAATAACTGGGGTGGGAATTTTGACAAGTAAACTGAATCCATCCGCATTTTAAATTTGTGTCACGTTTTTCTGTCCCTCAAGATATGTATGTACGCATATACTTGTATAATATAGGTGTCACTTTAGTTTTTCAATCAAATGGTCCCTCCTTGGTCATTCACCCGTGGGTTAGGCTCTGGAAGTAACTGTATTCCCTCCCTTTTAACTCCACAGCAGTGTCCCAGTGTGGACTCTACAATAAAGAATTAGGACAATTTAATTGAGATGTAGGGGATTATCTGTTATCCTTTGACTGTTTTACTTTGTGCTTGTTTTATAGGATTGATAGATTTATTTCATAATTTTCACATGAATATATTTGATGTTTAACATAAAGTTTTCTTCACTTTTTCAACTTTTTAAGAATAGATTTAAAAGTCTTTTCTAGAAGATGCTCCCACAGTTGAAATTAATTCTGGAAATTATATATAATGCATATATGTATTTGTTAATGTAAGTGTGTATGTACATACATACCCTATATATATTATCTCTCATATATATATGAGATTTTATATATATATGTATATATATATAAAATAAAGCATATGGAAATCACATACTAACTTAACAAAAATATTAATAGTGAGTGTATAATTTAGAAAGCCTTTTGCTCATGTTATTCTTTTAGCCGACTAAGAATAATTTCATTTCTTTATTAGATAGTTACTAATTGAGCTCCTCTATTTGGCAAGTGCTAAACTAGCTACTGTGTAAGTCACAAAGATGAAGGAGGCATAGATGCTGCACTCTATATATTCAAAATGTCACTAGGATAAAATTATTATTAATATTTTTATTTTTATTTTTTGGTACTCGACCACTGAGCCACATCCCCGACCCTATTTTGTGTTTTTGTGTTTTATGTAGAGACAGGGTCTCACTGACTTGCTTAGCACCTTGCCATTGCTGAGGCTAGCTTTGAACTGAGGAACCTCCTGTCTCAGCCTCTCAAAGTCCTGGGATTATAGGCGTGCACCATCACACAGGCTACTATGATAAAATTATTCATATGCATATGCCTGTGGCTAGGAGATGTTATGGTTTAGGCTTAGAGGAAGGAAAGAGTGCTTATCACATGTGATATTGCTTGTGGCTTCAGATTAAGGAAAAGGAGAGACTTTGTATCACAAATAGTGTTAGCAGTGACTCACACATAAAACAGATGGCAAATCAGGACTGCATGGTAATTTAAAAAAACAATAAAGACATAATAAGATATTCATATACACTGGAAATGTGCTCAGTGTATTGTGACTTAGTGCCAGCTTTGTGAGTGTCCAAGAAAACTACAGTTAGAAGGGGGAACAATACACAAGTAATTAAGTGGAAGTTACTTTGGTGGGATATCCAGGAGAAGGCAAGCTGGTAAAATTAAGAACACTTATTGGTAACTAGAATGAAGGGTTATATGTGTGTCACAGTATGTACAATCTGAAAACATTTGTAAGGGCTGGGAATACAGCAGAGTGGGTAGAGGACAAGCATGAGGCATTGGGTTGGATCCTCAGCATCCAAAACAAAACAACAAAAAAAAGCATTTGAAACCTGTATGAAAGTAGGGGCTTATATCTTTTAATAATCATGTCAAATTAAAAAAATATGTGATGATTTTCTTAAAGAAAAAAAAAACTCTGAAACCTCCCAAAGTAAAAAGGTAAATATAATTTATAAACCACTGCAACATTGTTTAAAAATCTTTCTCTCAATACTAAATAAATGGCTGCCTTTCTAACTCTCTTTTTTTTTTTTTTTTTCCTAACTCTCTTTTGACTCTCCAAGTCTTCTTGCAGATACCCATGCTTGTGGGTTTAATCTCTCATTCTTTATTCCCTACCTTCACATATAATTCCTTTCTTCTGGCTGTTGCTTGAGGTGATAAAAATTAATTTTTTTTCCCCAAAACTCTGCCACTTTGCTTAGTTCATTACCTCTTCCAGCAAAACAAAAATTCAAGACAATGACAAACATCAGAATGTCTCCACTGCCAAGGGAGAAAAATATTTCAAGACTATGTGTCCCACTACTTAACTAAACAGTTTCTGAAACTGGTTTCTCAAAATGCAGGTATTTATTTATTTATTTATTTATTTATTTATTTATTTATTTATTGGCACTGGAGATTGAACTCAGGGGCACTCGACCACTGAGCCACATCCCCAGCCCTATTTTGTGTTTTATGTAGAAACAGGATCTCACTGAGTTGCTTAGCACCTCGCTGTTGCTGAGGCTGGCTTTGAATTTGCGATTCTCCTGTCTCAGCCTCCCTAAGTGCTGGGATTACAGACTTGCACCACTGCTTCTGTCTAAAATGCAGGTTTTTAAATGATGTATATATAAAATATGACTTTTAAAATTTTTGGCCAAAATATTCATATGTACACATTCTGAATTGCATGATTATTTGAAAAACAAACATTATCATGTGGGTTAATGCAATATTTTTATTTTTGTCAGTTGGTTATCTTTTCTTTACATGCCATAATGAGAGGAGAATTGTTCTTAACATGTAAGTGATACTTTCTTATCATTCTTAACAGACCAAATGGTAACTCAGCAGGGTCCTCAAATTATTCAAAACTTAGGAATATTAGTATAATAAGTTTTCATTAACACTCTGTTTTTAGAAGTTAAAAGAATGACAAAACTATTGATTTCAATTTGGATATTAAAAACATTTAGGGTCACTTGCATGTTATTTTCTTATAAGAGTATAATAACTAGGAGAACTAAGATATTGTGTATGTGTGCATGTACATACACAGTATCTACAGTTATACAATATGTGTATGTACATGTGTGCATGTAACTACAATGTCCATATATATTCGTGTTTCTCATTCTTTCATTTCACTTGACATAAAATGTCTTCCAGTAACTTGACCTTCTCACCTTATCTATCCTTTTTTTTTTTTCCAATCCTACCCAAGTGATTGCTTTAGTTTAGCGTGGCCTAGTTATTATTTATATGGCTTTTCTTTACTTCCTCCTTCCTTTTATAAATTGTTTTCTACTTGTTTAACATAAACATCACCACCTTTATCTCCCCAAATGAAACAAATCAAAACAAAACTGTAATTATTTTTAAATATAATAGAGGCATACTTTATGGAACATTTCTCTTCTTCCTTTGTTATCACTTAACATCTGTGAAATCTTTTGAATGGCATCTGATTTGGATCATAATCACAAATACATCAGAAAATAGAATTTGCCTCTTGGCTTATCAAGAACCTGTCCTAAAGTTCATTCCACTTTAATTGACCTCCCTCAAGCAAAGAACTACTGACTCAGAACTGTATGCATAGTTAAGTTTATTGATTTAACTAGATTGGTTGTCTGGTTTGTTGCACCAGACAGCAGATTAGAAGCTTTCCTGATAGCTTAACACATTGAGCTATAATAAAGAAGTAGGAGATAAGAGAGGTAGATCACCAATTAGAGATTACTCTGTGTACTGCAAATACTGTTAGACATCTTAAAAGTGCCTGAAAATATCACTCTGTAGATACTGATACCAAATTAATGTTAATAATCATAATCAAGAGTTATAAATATAGAGTATCATAAGTATCTTGCTTAGGTATTTTCAGCATTTTATTTAAAATTGCATAAAATGTATTCATAGAAACAGAATTATAAAATTATGTAGAGTTCTTGGGTAGGTCATATTATAACCTTGTACAGGAATTTCTTCTTTATCATTTCTAGTATCCTATTTTTTCTTGAATATTTCATAAATCAGCTTATTTCATTCTTAGCCAAGTTCAAATTGAGAAAAATTTTCTTCATACTGACCCTAAAGTTACTTCTCTCCAGCATAAAATAGTTGATTCTAGATCATTTTAATAAAATGATCTATCTATTAAATAGCATTTTTAACTTTTTAAAAAAACACATTATCTTTTAAAGAAATACATTTCTTTAATAGAACTTATTAACTTCCATAATAGTTATCCCCTATGCCTTTAATTGTTCATATTATGTAATGTCCAGATTCACTTATCCTAGTTACTTCTTTCTATATGAATCCTCATATTAGGATCCCCTTTAAAAATATAACAGATCTGGTCTCAAATATTAGTGAGTGCACCTTCATCTGATAAATTCAGTCCTATACATATAAACATTGTTTGGATTCACTTGATTCTATTTATTTAATTTTATCAAATAACATCCATTTTATATTGCAATATAATTCTTTTTATATATTCATATCATATTTTTATATATTCATATGTATCATAGCATATATTTTTATGATAGTAGCTATATTTTACTGATTTTGAAGCACTTGGCATATGGTAGGCCCTTAAAAATATTATCAGAGGAATGTTTGTAGAAATGAAATATCTAAGAATAATTTAGCTCATTTAGTAGTGCATCTCTTTATTACATTATCTTGCAAACAACTAAATGTAGTTTTTAAATGCTTTTGACTTAAATATCTTCTCACTGAATCAAAATTAATGAAATTTATAATCAAAATTAATGAAATTTATATGTTGTACTGAAATACGAGTCCACATTTATTATTAAAACTTGTGAGCTTGCATCAAAAGAGAATAAAATTATGGCATTTGCAGGTAAATGGATGGATTGGGAGAATATCACGCTAAGCGAAGTAAGGTAATCCCAAAAAACCAAAGGCTGAATGTTCTCTCTGATAAGTGGATGCTGATCTGTAATGGGGGGGAGGGCATGGGAAGAATGGAGGAATTTTGGTCAAAGAGGAGGGAGGGCAATGGAGGGGATATGGGGGCAGGAAATATGGTGGAATGAGGTGGACATCATTGCCCTAGGTACATGTATGACTGCACATATGGTGTGACTCTACATCATGTACAACAAAAGAAATTAACAGTTGTGCTCCATTTGTGTACAATAAATCAAAATGCATTCTGCTGTCCTGTATACTTAATTAGAATAAAGTTAAAGAAATAAAAAAAATCTTGCGATTATATTATTACTTATCTTAGTCATCAATTTTATAAAGAATCCTTTTCTGCTGATATTTTTAGTTAGGTAAAGAGGTTCTGCACCAATTCCATATTGACTTATTAAGTTTAAAATTCAGAAATAATGGTTTCAGAACAGCTTTCTGTTGTTTTCATAAAGAGGTTGAAGTCTCCTAAACATCGAGAATGAATCCTCTACTGTATATGCCCTGTTCACTCAACAAAAACAATCCACACAAGTTGAATTATTTGATTTTATGATTTACATCTTACATGTCTGTTTTCAGGAAAGGAACATTCATTTGATATATGTCATTATTAATACATAATTAACACCTTCAAACAGGTTAGATTATTTACAATACAATATGAATATAAGAATAATCTATTCACTAAAAGGTATAGATAGCTTTGAGAAATTAAAATTATACTTGCTAAATTAATCTACAAAGTTTCTATTCAACTTTATCCTCCAGAATCTGAAAAAAGGATAGAAATTGTGAGCAATTACTGTTACTTGTTTCCTGTTTAAAATGCTGTAGATTTGAAAGATGTTTGGAACTAATCTAACTAATATAAATAGATTGCTATTTACTAGTAAGTGAAATTCTGCATTCTATTTTAATAAACTTTTCTTGCTGTGTGAAAGATTGCTCTGTGCTCAACTCTGTCCTACTATGGAAAGGTATAAATTGATTATGCTCCTGTTAATGCCTTCCTTCTTATCCAAATATATATACTTAGTTCTGGTGTAATGCTAGTAATGCAGTTCTTTTAGACAATTAACTAATTCTTAATATCAAACACTTAATGAAACTTACTTTGAGAGACTGTTGTAAAGGTTAGTTCAGTCTTCAAACATAGAGAAAATAGACCATGAATTGTCTTTTAAAATACCCTACAGAAAAGTGTTCCTTGAAATCAGAATACATGAAAGGTTTCCTGGGAAACCATAAAGGCTCCATACTGATTTGACCAGGTTGTCTGTTATCCAATGACCTCTCCCTAATTGGGGGAGGACCCAAGAACAAAGAAGGAAGAAGGGGAACATCTGGACCAGATAAGGGAGAAGGGAAAAGACAAAGCGTTTGAAAACAGAATTGGAAACCCTTAAAACAGACTGTAACTATTTTCAGGCTAATCTTCATTCTTTGTAGAAGTCCTTTTGGTGTCTAACCTAGAGACAAAAATATTTCCACCTTCGTGCTCCATCTCTTTTCTTCCATGCACTGTTAAGACAATAGTAGTCATAAAAGCTTTTGTTCTCTAATACATCCACAACCTTCCTTCAGTTTTTTTCTCATGTTGTGATTTTACAGAGTATCATTATCTAACAAAGACATGACCAGCATCCACACAATCATAAATTATCTACCATCTGCTAGAGTTTCAAGATCTTAGACACCTTTATCTGTCTTCAATATTTGACTTGTCAAAATGAGCCTTTTAGAAATACCTGCATTTAATTGAAGGAAAATTATAAAATTCAAAATGTCTTGTGTTTAACAGTGATTATGTGATTGGCTTCATGAAAAAACAGATGGAAAACTTTTATCCCATTTTGGTCAAATACAAATGGTAATTACTTGGTTTTAATTATAAAGTTTAATTTCTGTATAACTTATTTCAGAATTCTGAATTCCATAATTGAGACCTTCCTAAACATTTCATAAACTATTATTTAAAAACTCCCTTTACCTACAAATCTTAAGCCATGTTATTTAAAAAATGACATCTGATATACTATTGCTAATGTTCTTCTTCTTATTTACTATATCACTTGTATTTCCTTTACATCTTAAAAAAATCTATATGTTGAACTCCTACAGCATGATAAGCATTGTGTGAAACTATACAGAAAATAGAAAGATGGGAACAGTATTTGTCCTCATGGATCTAAAAATAAAACAGAAGGAGTTTGTTAAGTTTCAAAATAACAAAAAGTAATTTATATCATACATTGTATAAAACATTTAAAAGGTTTCTATGCAATTTTATAATGAAATAAAAAATGCTCATAAAGGAAGATATTTTTGAGCCACATTGAAAAGTCCAGTTATAATTTAAATTAAGAGAGAGTAGGAGCAAATACACTATGAATTACAATTCACTTTTCTTATTGATAAAGATATGGGAAATGGATAATTACCAAAAAAAAAAAAAGAAAACAAAAGAAAAAGAAAAAAGAAAGAAAGAAAATGTGGCTTGAGATTATGTATATTATAATATTTCTCAAAATACAGGTGTATATTACAGTTAGTCTGTAGAAAATGAGCAAATAAAATGAAGAACATTTTCTCAGATAAATACAAGGACCTATTTCCCCACTCATAAAACATGCAAGGATTTCATTTCATGTTTCAGGTTGAATATGTTTGGAGTCTATTACGAAAAAGAAAACAAAACCAAAACCAAAAAACTCCCTTTACTTAGAAAATTTAAGCTATTCTACTTTTAAAAATCACATTTGATAAGCTAATGCCTCGCAAACCAAAGGCTGAATGTTCTCTCTCATATGCAGATGCTGACTCACAATAGGCATGGGGGCATGTCACCAGATTGGGACGCAAGGTAATGGGGGGGGAAGAAAGAGGATTTTGCAAGGTGGCCAGTGCCTCATCAAGGTAATTTTTCCTGTGTAGGAGGGTATAAGCCACCTGAGAAAATAAAGTCTGAAATAGTAAGCAAAGAAATAAAAGACAAAGTCAGAATTATAGTTTATTTATTTATTTATTTATTTATTTTGGTACCGCAATTGAACTCAGGGGCACTGAATCACTGAGCCACATCCCCAGTCCTATTTTGTATTTTATTTAGACACAGGGTCTCACTGAGTTGCTTAGTGTCTCACCATTGCTGAGGTTGGCTTTGAACTCGTAATCCTCCTGTCTCATCCTCCCTAGCTGTTGGGATTACAGGCGTGGGCCACCATGCCCAGAATAATTATAGTTTTAAGGGAGTGGCTGATAGATTTCTTCCAGTCCTTGTAGGAGTTGGAACAGAACAAATAGAAAATGGCTCCAGTGTTTTTATTTAAGAGGGTACATCAAAGCAGGGATAAGGTTTCAGAAGTGGAGTCTTGCTTCATGATGTCTTAAGCACTCAACAGGTTGACTCGCATCTTGGCAGGCCACACTCATCTCTGAAAGTCTGCAGGTCACCCCATTTCCAGTGCTATGTGGGACCTAGCAGAGCTGAATAGGACTCATGTTTCTGGGCGATCTCACCAGCAGGATTGCCACTGGAAGTCCCCAAATACCATATTTTCCTATTCAATGGGCTTCTATGCTGATTTGGTTCACACATAGTCCATGCATGGCTCTCCACAAGGGTGGATGGGACTGGGAAGGACAGTAAAATGAATCAGACATAACTTTCCCATGCTCATATATGAATATATGACCAGTATAACTCCACATTATGTACAACCACAAGAATGGGAAGTTATACTCTATGTATGTATGACATGTCAAAGTACATTCTACTGTCATGTATAACTAAAAAGAACAAATAAAAAATCTAAAACATAAAAATGGCATTTGAGATATAGTATTGTCAATAAAGTATTTCATTTATTCTAAAACAAAGATGGAAAATTTTGCACAATAATTAGAAAGTTTACAAATTAAAACATTTAAAAAATTTAGTAAATAATATAAAATAGCAGCAGAAAGGAAGCTTGACTAAAGCATTTCAAATTTTTTCCATGAATTAAAGATTTAAGATACATTCTGTAGATACATATTGTACAACACTTATAAAAAAATAAATAAACATGAATGTTCTCTTAAGGATGTTGAACAGAAAGGAAAATGAAGAGAGCATCCCTGAGGGAGATGAAGATAATAGATTCTCTTCTGGGCACAAGCATTCATGTGCCAGGAACCCAGCTGAGAAAGAGAGAGAGAGAGAGAGAGAGAGAGACAAAGCGGGGGGGATGGACATGCACTGGGCTGTCGGGTGGTAGAGTGGCCTAATGAAGCAATAATCCAAAATGAAAGAGTTAATCCTTTAACCATTAGTGCAGCAGAATAAGCAAGAGGCACCATCGAAATGGTTTCTATTTTGCTCCAGGGTAAGTGTATTAGTTGAAGGCCAGGTGGAAGAGCACAGATATCAGGTTTTCTTACTGTTGGAAGGGCCTAAACAAAAGACTCTGGAAGTTTTACGGACCCTGAAATCAGAAGGGATTGGGGGAGTAGAAGTAGAAAATGAATGGGTACTAAGTGGAAATTGGGGCAAAGTTTAAGATTTCCCCTCTTCCTCAAAAGGAGACCCCAATAGATGGTCCTGAACTAGTAGGAACAGGACCTCAGATAAGGTCCTAGAAAAACAGGAACAAAGGGCTAGGCATGTAAATGTGTGTGAGTGTGACTGACCAGACAACATGAAGCCCTGACTGCAACTCTCCTGAGACCTCCTCCTGCACCAAGTTCACTGTGAAGGGCACCGTCCTCTGTAAGGCCCACCACGCAAAGCCTTGTGAATCACCTAGGGTCAGGACTGAGAAATCACAGGTAGGTTCTGAAGGAGCAGCCAAATTCCTCATTATGTCCTTTGATGAAATTATCTAAGTTAGGGCCTCTCCATACACACTTTAACTTAAATATATGCTGTCTGCTTTTTTAGTGAAAGTCATGTTGCCCCAAATCTTAAGTTTCTTCTTTTAAATAGACATGTGCATACACCCCCCAACATCCTCAGTGCATATAACAAAACTTCACACACACTCCATATTACACTCTTTGTTTCTGCCCCTCTTTCCTCTCCCTGTTCTTAAAGTACAAGGATTTGGTTGGAATAAAAAAATTAATAAAATTACTTTTGATGGAGGCATAAGCCTGTGTTCATGAGATCCATTTCAATCCTGATTGTCTTCTAGATAAATGTTTATTAAAACAAGAAACAAAAGAATCTTAATTAGTTGAGAAGATTCCCATTCTCAAGCCAATACTACAACCAGCAACTTTTTGTGTTAACACATCAAAGGAAAGAGTATTTTTCTGAACGAGAATTTGGTGGTATGTGTTTGGATGGGTTGAGAGAGACATTGAAGCATATGTCAATAAAGAGACTAAATCAATGTTACAGGGCTATGTAAAGAGGATGTGAAATAGGTTTGCCTTCAGTCATCAGACATGAAAAAACATATAGTTAGGATACAATGCAATGGAATTGACATAAACTGGAAATGAAGGCATGAAGGGGAAAAGATTCTCGCATATGGCAAGAAATAGCTCACCTAGTCAACAGAAGAAATTATGCCATGAGCTAAAACAGAAACAAAAGGAGGTGTTTATCTGATGAAAGACATATTTTACAACTCTATATATGTTATATTTGTGGTATTAGCAAAATGTTTGTTGGTTGATATCTGACATTGATATCTGAATGTTTTTAGAAATTTGGAATTGTCAATTGATAATAATTGCAAGAATATTATAATCAAAGCTGTTGTTAAAGTTAGAAAAATTTGTAGAGATCTATTGTGCAACATTATGCTTATAGCTGGCAATATCATACACTTAAATTTGTTGAGAGTCAAGTTCATGTTAGGGGGGTTTATTGAGTTCAAACTATAAAAGACATGAAAAAGATATTTTAAAAAGAAGCAGAAAAGTAAAAATAACATAAAAGACATTCATTTATTACTAATAAGATTAATCAAACATTGTTTTAAAACTTTTAATTCTCATGATATTTAAGGGTGATACATTTGAATACATCTCCCTATTTCTCCTGCTTTTTAACTCCCCAAACTGTCAGGCAGTAGATATGTAACAATCCCACCCATGTATTTCATACCTTTAGTACAAATATAAGTATAGGAAAGAATAATTGATGCTTTTACTATTTAATATGTGCATATAAATAACATTTTCTTTATTATTTTAAAAATTTATGTTTTATTCAAAGTAAGTATGGTGTTAGTTTCCCATGAAATGTGTAGATTTTGCATGTGTTTTTAGGATTGCTGTGTGAACTTGTTGGACTTAATATACTTCAACCATTTATCCAAGCAGACATAGATGGATATTTAGGCTATTTCCCTTCTCATTGTTATTTATTGTTACAAAATTCTGCACCTGTCTGCAAGTATCTACATAAGAGTAGAATTGATGATTTTGCATTTTGTCAATGCGTTTAACATATAAATGTTAACAAATTGCTCTTTTAAATATATGACCAAAATTCATGGTTCTGCTATCAACATGTGAGAGTATACAACTTCCTACTATTGACAAAGCTCAATGAGTAAAGGGCACTTAGACAAAAGAAAGAAACAAATTGCACCAGTTTGGTAGATAGCCAAAGATTCATTCAGGGGTATAATAGTACAGAAATGAAAATTTCATGTTTTGCAAGCATGATACAATGTAGCAATATTCAGAGGTGAAACAATTAGAGTATCTCTTTAAATTAATAATTTGAAAGGACTACTAAGTGGTAACTGTAGACAGATGGGGCATGGCTAAAGACTCTTGATTTAGTTTCTGACATATAAACTTGAGTACAAGAACATTACATTATCTTTCTGCTCCTATATCCTGGAAAGGTAACTGTGGCCCAACTGATAATTTCTTACAATTAAATAATTCCATCTGATCTTTTCTATTCAGGGATCCATAAAAGTCAGACAGCATAATACCATAGCATCGTCTCTTACCTTTATCCCCTGCCTGAAGAAAACAACCACCTCAAAGTTTTTAAGTACTTTTCTGGTCTTTCACTAAAGTATAGATATTTCTTTCCAAGGAAGTTCTGCACCACAGACTCATTAACTGGAGGCCCAGTTTTGAATCTAAACTTCAATTAACTAACCAGATAAGCTCTCAGAGTCATTTTCACATACTTACACATGAAAACCCAAGTCCTAGCTGATTATAGACCTCATCTTATATTTAATCTTCCCAAGTGGAATGCCTTTATGACCCATTCCCATGCTAGAATCCTGTTGAAGCAAGTTGTCTGGTGTCTCTGCTTCCTCTCAGAACTGACATTACAGTTTTCAGTCTAGGTGTTGGTAGGATTAACATTCATTAGGGGAGCCTGAGGAGAAGAGGTTGATGGAATAGGGTTTCCAGTAGAATGAGCAAACACTAAGTCTGTTCCTGATGAAGCCCTGGAAAGGTCTTATGCTGTATATAGCCATGTATGCTCAGTAAACCCTGACCCATCCTGGCAGATGGCACCACTGGTACAGGAAAGCTAAAGGAGCCAAGAGGCTTCTCACATGTTCCCAAGAGTGATCTCTGAGGAATCTCAGCTGATTCATAACAGTTGACAGGAACAAGGTCAGTTTTGACTAACTTGGTATTAAACACCTGACAGGACAGTATAGCTTAAGCACAGTCTTACATAGACATTTAAGAGGAAAAGCAATTGTTTTTTAAAAAGGTAACTTAAGATGTAGACTTATAAAAGGTGAAAGATTTATACAATCTGAAAAAAATTGCTGGTAGGACAGCAAAATGGTGCAACCACTATGAAAAGCAGTATGGAAATTCCTTAGAAAACTCAGAATGGAACCACCATTTGACCCAGCTATCCCACTCCTTGGTTTATACCCAAAGGACTTAAAATCAGCGTACTACAGTGACTCGGCCACGTCAATGTTTATAGCAGATCAATTCACAATAGCTAAATGATGGAACCAACCCAGGTGTCATTCAACAGATGAATAGATAAAGAAAATGTGGTATATATATTCAATGGAATATTACTCAGCTTTAAGTAAGAATGAAATCATGGTATTTGCCTGTAAATGGAGGGAACTGGAGAATGTCATGCCAAGCAAAATAAGCCAATCCCCAAAATCCAAACACCAAATGTTTTCTTTGATATGTGGATGCTAATTCACAATGGTGAGGGGCACTAGGGAAGAATAGAGTTAGATTAGGTAGAGAGGAGTGAAGGGAGTGGACATGAGGATAGGAAGGATAGTAGAGTGAAACAGATGTTATTACCTTATGTATGATGATGTGATTCTATAATAAGTACAATCAGAAAAATGACAAATTATACCCCATCTATGTATGATAGATCAAAGTGCATAAATGAATTCTACTGTCATGTATAACTAATTAAAACAAATTAAAAAATTTTTAAAAAGGTTGTTCACTTGTCAGCTCTACCAAAAGTTAATAAAGGTGGAGGCTATAAAGTAGGGTGGAGGCTATAAAGGAAGGATTCTTGCATGGGAGTACCTAATAATAATAATGATCACAAAGAACTTCAGTCACAGGTTTGTCCTGAGTCAGTTTGATCTCATAGACTTACAAATCTTTCTAACTTCCTACATAGATAAATTTGATCTGTTTTTCACTGGTATGATTATGTTACTGTCTTCATGGTTTTCAGAGACTGATTGAAATACTGATTGCTTTTGTGCTATTTACAAAAAGTAATGCTTTGCTGTCTTGTTTATTGTTGTCTTAGTATGTCTCCCCAATCTCAGGGGGAGAAGGATTACCTTTCTGTCCCATCCTAGGTAGAATTATCTGTCCTTGAGTACACACCCACCCCAACAAAATAATTCAGACTTTGGAGATGGCATCAGAAGATTTCATAAATGACTGTCTCCCAAATTAACAAGTGAATCACAACTCCAAAGAGAAAATTTGGAATGTAGCCTTTGAATCACCTCTTTACCACTTTAAAAGCTGCCTGTTCCCCTTGATGGGCAGAATCACAGCCTCTGGGACAGGAGTCCCTTGTGCTTTTCTTTTGCTAGCAAAGCAATAAACCTTCCTTTTCCTATTTCTAAAAAAAATAAATAAATAAAAAAAATAAAAAATTCTTATAATGTTATGTTGCTATGGAATCCATTTTAAATATAAGCTTAACTTTCTTATACTAGAAGTAGTACTTAATCACCCTTTACACAGTTTACAGGTCTACACTATATCCAAAAGATTGTAGTCAGTGACCAGAGATAAGAACTTGGAGACATCTCTGTACCCAGCAGACTGGGTTCCTTGCATTCTCACTAGTTCCTTGAAATTGACCCTTAGACATTTGCTCACAAATTTAAAAAAACCCATATTCTATAGTTTTACATATAATGCTAGTTGCCAAACACTTTTTCTCCCTTACTAAATCTTTATTTCTGTCTTGCGTGACTTCAGAAAATGACTGCCCTCAATATGATACCCTCTTTGCGAGGATCTGTAAGTCAAATCTTCACACTTATTTCTTACTGTGGAGGTGTACAGAATTTATACCTTCCACCTGATGAGCTAGGGGCTGCTCCAAGCCAGATTTTCACCAAGACATGATGGGAAAACAGGACAGATTCTTAAGCAACACAGGTCAGTCAGGCATAAACTGGAAACAGGTCAGATGAGAGCCACAAAGTCTGCCAGTATGAAAACAAGTTTCTCACATGAGGGAACCCTGGTCAGGGGTTGGACAACTAGACCTTAGGCCATGTGCCAGGTAAGAGAAGTGTCTTGTGAAAGACACACTGTGCATATTCCCACAGTCAGCAATCTTTGGTTGGCTGTTATGTTAGGGCAGCATTTTTAGGCACTCTGGTATTGAAAACTCCAATATAACTAGGGGTGCTTAAAACACTGGAGTGAGCTAATTTCTTCAGAAAGGAAGGAGAGTTTGGTTCTAGATCATTCAATTTTTCAAGCTAATGTGTAAATTATGTTTAGAATATTTCTGTCCAAATGTACCAAATGTAAGTCTTAGGATTGTAGTCCTTAATTAAATATTTTTAACTTTAGCGTATGAACTTCGGTGAAGTTGGGTTTTTAAATGGAATTACATCTGTGTTATACTCAATGTCAGATTTAAACTTCTTCAGTCATGTCTATTTACTTGTATCAGGAAGAGAAAAATATTGTTTCCGTTTTCTAATACTGCATAGAAGCTTTCTACTTTTCTGCCCTTGTCTTAGTAGTTTAAAGACAAAATTATTTTTAAATTTGTTTAAGCTTCCTAATTGTCAGAAATAGGTAGGAATATCCTACAGTCTTAATAACAGTTTTGGTGTTAATGTAAATAATTCTACCTTAACCAGTTAGAGCTTTGCTGCAATGTGTCACCTCAGCCCCTTTCACCATTAGTAATAATGTGAGTAACTGTTATTTTACATGTTACTGGTTATTAGTGAGCTACTTTTCCTCAGCAAGGAACTCACAGTGGGTTCATAAAATATGTAAACAATTCAATGTCAGTGTTTTTCCTCGGAAAAAAAGTTTTGGAGGATCACTTTTAATATTAACCCTTGTGCTAGTCAATGGTCCAGCAAGAAACAAATTTAAGTATGCTGAATGAGGTTCCTTTAATGAAGAGACTACCTGGACAGGTTAAGAGAAGCAGCAAGGAATTTTGAGGTTCCCAGAGACAGTGGAAAGCTCTTACCATTCGAGGCCTACAGGAACAATGGGTAGCCATAATGTTGGTTAAGCAGCAGCATTGGTACTAGTAACTGGAATTACGGTGGAGAAACAACATGACAGAAACTATTTGTGTAGGAGGTGGAGCTCCTTCAGATATTATGCCACCTAGCATTGAGAATATGAAGAAGAAGTAGCCACGTAATTTTTTCTTGCCTTTTACGTATTGCTGATGTCTTTTATTCATCGAAATCAACTGGATGTCAATCAGATAAAAGCCCAGAAGTTGCAACTCATAAATTCTGTTTCCTGGATTACAGAATAGGGCATAGAAAAGCAGAAAAGGGATCCAACTGAGGAAGTAGTATGAATGGAATTAATGACACAATGATATTTTACTATACTTGAACAATTTCTTCCTTCCTTTTTTTCTTTTTTCTTTCTTTCTTTTCTTCCTTTCTTCCTTTCTTTCATACCAAGGTTGGAACCCAGGGGCACTTAACCACTGAGCTACATCCCAGTCCTTTTATAAAATATTTTATTTGGAGACAGGGTCTAGCTAAGTTCCTTAGGGCCTCACTAACTTGCTTGAGGCTGGCTTTGAGCTCAAGATCCTCCTGCCTCAGCCTCCCAAGCCACTGGGATTATAGGTGTGCACCACAGAGCCCAGCTGAACAATTCCTTAAAGCAATAATTACATTCACTTTCACATCGCAGTCAGACTATTTCTTGTTATGTCTTCCACCTTTGGGTTGTATTAGTGTGTGTGTGCATGGTTGTTGAGTGAGGAAAATAGGACTCTGTCAGCATGTCACAGTTATGACCTAATGTCTTAAACATAATTCTTGGAGATCTTCTCAGAATGATTTGATACTCTGCACTAATTTGGAAAGATTATATGTGTATATAAAAACACCCATGTTTAAAAAAGTATATATAAAAAAGAAGTATATGTGTATATAAAAGAGCCTTGATTTTGCTGGCAAATTAGAATTATCTTTTCAGATACACAATGCTGGAATGAAAGCTATTTTGTCTCACATTTGGAGGCACCACTCCAATTTCTCATGGCCATCTGTGTTACTAATGAAAGGTCAGATGTCAATCAGATTCTCAGTGTTGTCCAGGTAAAAGTTACTGTTTTTCTCTTTATAACAATTTATGATTCTATCTTTACTACTAGTGTCAAAAATATCATCTGTATGTATCTATGTCTGCTTCTTTCCTCATGTACATTTGCCTTTTGTTTTCCAACAACTTAAACACTCCTGTCTTTTATAGAACCAAAGATTTCCTTGTATTATATTTTGATTAATTGGATGAAAATAATAAAATAGATTTATGAGTGGACAATCAGTGGTATTACTGCACTTACTATTTTTTCTTTTTAGAGTACTAAAATTTTATTGATATTGTAATGCCTGAATTTAGATTCTGTTTTTAATATTGTTATGTCTTCTTTTCTTCTTTTTTAATTAGAGCATTATAATTATGCATAGTAGTTGAATTCATTTTGACAAAATAATATAAGCATGGAATTAGTCCCTGTTCCCTACCACTTCCTCAACCCTCCTCCTTTCCCTATTCTCCTTTCTCTACTGTATTGAACTTCCTTTCACTTCTTTGTTTATTTTTGACTGGTACTTTCTACGTATACATAAAGGCAAAATTCCCTGTGATATATTCATATAGGCATATAATGCTATTTTGTTAAATTCATTCCATATTTTCTCGCTTTTCCTATTTTCTCTCTTCTTCCCTCACCCTTGATCTGAGATCCCTTCCCGCAGGCACCCACTGCTTCTTTCTTTGTTTCTGAATTCCATATATGAGATAAAACATTCAATTCTTGATGTTCTGACTCTGGCTTATTTCACCTAGCATGATGTTCTTCATTTCTATCCATTTACCAGCAAATATAATATTTTCGTACTTCTTTAGTGCTGAGTAAAACTCCATGTTGCATGTACACTACTTTCCTTGATCCATTTATCTATTGATGAGTGTCTGGGCTCATTTCATAATTTGGTTATTGTGAATTGTGCTGCTACAAACATTAAAGTGATTGTATTACCAAAGTATGTTGATTTTAATTCTTTTGGATAAATACCAAAGAGTGGGATAGCTGGGTCATATATGGTTTCATTCTTAGTTTTTAAGGAATCTCCAAACTGCTTTCCAGAGTGGTTGTACTAATTTTCAATACCATGATAATGTATGTATGTACCTTTTTCCCGACATCCTTACCAACATTTATTATTATTTGTGTTCTTGATAGTTGGCATTCTGATGGTGTGAGGTAAAATCTTAGTGTAGTTTTGATTTGCATTTTCCTTATTGCTAGAGATGACTTTAACAAATATATTTGTTGGTCATTTGACTTCTTCTTTATAGAAATTTTATTTTAATTCCCTTTACCCATTTATAGATTGGGATATGTGGAAGCTGTTTGTTTGCTTGTTTGTTTGTTTTGGTATTCAGTTTTCTGAGTTCTTTACATATTCTGGATATTAATGCCCTGTGAGAGAAGTAACTGGCAAAGATTTTCCTCCCACTTTGTATTCTCTCTCTTCACGCTTATAGTTGTTCCCTTTGCTGTGCAGAAGATTTTTAATTTACTGAGTCTCGGTTTTATTTCTTGAGCTTTAAGCATCTTGTTGAGAAAGATGCTTTGTGCCTACGCCTATATCGTGGAGTGTTAACATTATCTTTTAGTTTAGTAGTTGCAAGGTTTTTGATCTATTTCTCAAGTCTTTCATCCATTTTTTTTTAATTTTTTTTTTTTTTAGTTGTAGATGGACACAATGTCTTTATTTTATTGCTTTGTATGTGGTGCTGAGGATCGAACCCAGGGCCTCACGCATGCGAGGCAAGTGCTCCACCGCTGAGCTACAATCCCAGCCCTCTTCCATCCATTTTGATTTGGTCTTTGTGCAGAGTGAGAGATAGGGATCTAGCTTCATTCTTCTATATGTGGATATACAGTTTTCCCAGCACTGTTTGTTAAAAAGACTGTTTTCTTCAACAAATATTTTTGTACTTTTGTCAATTATCAGATGATTGTAAGTATGTGAGTTTGTCTCTGTGTCTTCTAGTCCATTAGTCTTCATGTCTATTTTAATGCCCATACCTTTCCATTTTTGTTATTGTAGCTTTGTAGTATAATTTGAGATTAGATATAATAATGTCTCTTGCATCACACTTCTTGACTAGGTTTGCTTTAGCTATTCTGGGTCTCGTGTTCATGTGAATGATATTTTAGGACCATTTTATCTGGTTCTGTGAAGAATGTCATTGGTATTTTGGTGACAATTGCATTGAATTTGTATATTGGTTTTGGTAGTATGAAGATTTTGCAATAATTCTGCCTATTTAAATATTCTGCCTATATAGGAACATGGGAGGCATTTCCATCTTCTAAAGTCTTCTTTAATTCCTTTCTTCAGTGTTTGAGTTTTTATTATAGATGTCTTTTACTTCCTTCTTGAGATTAATTTCTAAATATTTTGGGGTTTTTTGAGGTTATTGTGAATGGAATGGTTTTCCTCATTTGTTTCTCAGCAGAATCACAGTTGGAATATTGAAAATTTATCAAATAATAAATATTGATCTTGTATTCTTCTACTTTGCTGAATTCATCTATTAGCTAGAAATCTTCCAGTGGACTGTTTTGGGTCTTCTAGTTATAGAACCACATCAGCAGCAAACAGATAGTTTGGCTTCTTATTTGAATCCTTTTAATTTACCTCTGTAACTTGGAAAACTACACTGAACTGAAGTGGTGAGAGTGGACATCCTTGTCTTATTCCTGATTTTAGAGGAAATGATTTTAGTTTTTCTCCATTAAATATAATATTGGCTTTGGGTTTGTCATATGTGGCCTTTATGATTTTGAGATAGATTTTTTCTATTCCTAGTTTATCCAGAATTTTTAACATGAATTGATGCTAGATTTTATCAAAGATCTTTTGTTTCTATTGATTTGACTATATGATCCTTGTCCTTAATCCTATTTAAGTGGTGAGTTATATTTACTGATTTGCACATGTTCAACCAAACTTCCATCCCTGAGAGGAAACCCACTTGATCATAGTCTATTATCTCCTTAATGTGCTTTTGAATGTGGTTTGCTAAAATCTTATTAAGTATTTTTGTGTCTCTGTTCATCAGAGATATTGGTCTATAGTTTTCTTTCCTTGATATGTGTTTGTCTGGTTTTGGTATCAGGCTTATCCTGGCTTCATTGAGTATATTTGACCATGTTCCCTCCCTTTCAATTTCATGGAATAAATTGAGAAAGACTGGTGGTAGTCTTTCCTTAAAGTTTGATAAAATTCAGTGGAGAATCCATCTGGTCTTGGACTTTCCTTGCAGGAAGACTTTGTAGTGCTGTTTCAATCTCATTACTTGATGTTGATCTGTTTAGGTTTTCTATTTTTCTTTGTTCAAAATGGATAGGCCATATGTGCTAGAAATTTGTCAAATTTCTTCTAGATTTTCCAGTTTATTGGAGTATAAATTTTCAAAATAGTTTCTAATGACTTTCTGGATTTCAGAAATGTCTGTGGTGGTATCTCCTTTTCATCTCTAATTCTGTTGCTTTGGATTTTCTCTTTCTATTGGTTAGTGTGGCTAAGGGTTTATCAATCTTATTTATGTTTTCAAAGAATCAACCTTTGTTGCATTGATCCTGTGTATTTTTTTAATTCTCAAGAAAATATTTCTAGTTTTATTCCATTATGATCTGATAGATTGCATGAGATTATATATTTTTTTTGTATTTGCTAAGACATATTATGACCTAGAATATGGTCATTTAAAAAAAAAAAAGTTCCATGAGCTACTGAGAGGAAGGTAATATCAGTTACTTGCACATAAAATATTTGGTGTATGTCTATTAGGTCCATTAGATTTGTAGTATTATTTATGTAGAAATATTTTATTGATTTTATGTGTAGGTGACCTGTCTATTGGTGATAAGGGTATGTTGAAATCACTCAGTATTATTATTGCATTGTGGTTTATCTGAAACTTAATGCCAAGAAGTATTTTCTTTTTTATAACTAGGTATACTGAAAGAGAGGTTTGCTGGATACGACAATCTTGACTGACAATTGTTTTCTGTTAGAACTTGGAATATCTCATTCCAGGCCGTCATTGATTCAAGGGTCCATTTAGGATGTCAGAAGTGAGTTTTGGCTTGCCTCTAAATATGATCTAATGTTTTCTCACAGTTTTTAGTATTCTTTCTTTATTGTCTATGTTAGGCATTTTGATTATGATGTGTCTTGGAGAGATTCTATTCTGAGCTTATCTATGTGGGGTCCTATGTGCCTTCTGAATGTGCATGTCTATCTCATTTCTGATATGTGAAGTTTTCATCTAATTGAAAATGTTCTTATTGCCATTAGCCTATATCTCTGTATTCTCTTCTATCTAAATAATTCTCAGGTTTGTTCTTTTGATTCTGTCCCAGAGTTCTTGTATATTCTGATCATAGTCTTTTATTTCTTTTCCCTTTATTGCATACTGAGTATTCAAGTTTATACACTTTGTATTCAAGTCTTGAACTCATGTGTTCAAGGCCTAGAGTTCTATTTTCTATGTAAACTAGTATGTTGGTGAAGTTTTCAGGTGAATTTTTAATTTGATTCATTTTTTCTTTCATTTCAAGGAGTTCTGATTGGTTGCTTTTTAATATTTCTATTTCTATATTGAAATGGTTTTTCATCTTTTGTATTTGCTTCCTCAATTTGTTCCCTATATCTTCTTTTACTTCACTGAACATTTTAGCAATTGTTTTTTATAATAATTCTCAGGAAATTTATCTACTTCCATAACTCTAGGATATTTTGTGAAGGAATTATAAATTTTGAGGAGAGGTTTGTTTTGCCTGTTTTCTCATGGTTTCAGGAGTCTTGGATTTGCACATCAATTTGGATGGATTTCCCTTCCTCTTTTATATGCATGTCTTTTTGTGTGTAGTCAATTTTATTTTTGGACTTCACTCTGCCTTTACTGTATGAGTAGATGTCCCAGAGTGAGACCTGATGGTCCCCTTTGGCTTTTCCTCATTGGTGTCTGGTTTTTGCTTTGGGGCTTTTTTCTCCCCAATTCTTTCTTTTCTTTTCTTTTCTTTTTCATACCAGGGAACCCACTGAGACATGTCCCCACATATCCAGACTTTTATTATTAT